>RAOY01000013.1:382038-445346 GCA_009806085.1 Neurospora cerealis
GGGGGGGGGGGGGGGGGGGGGGGGGGGGGGGGGGGGGGGGGGGGGGGGGGGGGGGGGGGGGGGGAAGATAGAGAGTACGAATATACCGCTGTAGCACGCAATGCGTCACAGTTGTTGAATCCAACCAATACTCCTCATCACAGTCTATCTTGTGTCCTGTGCTTCAAAACTGCCTTGTGGCACGCTTGTGGGTGAGTACTACCGAGCTGTCCCTGAGGCGGTCTCGGCAGTTGGACTTTTGGCGCCGTACTTTTGACCTGCAATACTTACCTACAATTACACAGTATAATATAATATTGGTTTGTTTGTTGGTTTGGTTCTTCGATCATGGGTTGAACAGGGAAGTTTTGGAGCTCTTATTGGCCTTCTAAGAGAGGAACTATCCTCCGTTTAAAGCGATATAGGACAATAGCAAGGGTTTGTAACGCCACAGAAGCCTCTAATAGGTATCCTCTTATACCTCTCTCCGTCTCCTTCAAGGCCTTCAAGACTCCTCGATATCAGTCTCACGGCGTTTACCCGATAGAAAGCCGAACGCTTTCCTATATTCAGTAAAGCTTTGGCTTTTTTGTACCAGACTAATAAATAAACCAGGGCTGGATTGTAGACGTCCTCGAGGAAACCAGAAGAACCGGAAGTGAGTGAGTAAGTGTGACGTTCGCTTGGGAGTCGTGAAACTAAACGGTCGTTAGGGGTACCCGGACTGTTGGGTAGGGCAGATCTGGGGGATCTTCGTTCGGGTCACATGCATTGGCCCATCTACACTACATTCCAAAAGGTTGGAAGGTGTGTAGGTATGTGGTTGTATTGGTTATTATGAAGCTGGGATATATCTAGCATTGCAGATCAAGTTTGATACTTCCCTGGGTCTACTAAAGACGAAGAGACCTAAGTCTCTTCTGACCATTTGTCCTTGTCATAGCGACGTGGATGCTCGTTTGCCAGGCTCCTATCTCCCTTCAAAAACAGATAGTCTTCTCTAACAGGGTCCAAACAAACCAAATTGTTTGTCCATGTCCGCCAGACGGCTCGGTACGTAGCCGTCTAATTAATTTACCAGGGCAGGGTTAAGCCTCTAGAGTCTAGACTGTCAGGATTCCCGTCAGGAATCGCCAAGTAGGTAGATAGCCATAACGAAGCTAATAAAGATAGTTTATCATGTAAAGTAGCAGGAATCTTTGCAGTTACGAGACGGCCACATGTACAAACGATCCTTTGGTCGTCATATGCTGCGCTTTCCCAGATCATTCATAGTGGTACTTCCCAGTCGGCCGGTGTGAATCTCATTGATGCCACCCTGAGACGGGCACTTACACATTTGAAGTGTCTGTGCCGACCCTTGAGGACATTCAGGTTCACTTCGTTCTGGCTGCATTGCGGAAAGTGGCCTTTTTTATAATCCGCCATGTGTACCTATTTCAACGATAGGCCAGCGGCACGCACAAGCTCCCGTGTCGCAGCCCTCAGCAGCGCGGGAAGATGCTGTCCTCGGCCAACGGAACGATGTTTTGAAGCGGAGGTTACAAACGGGGAGCTCCTTCCAATTTCATCCCATGAGCTCTGGTCCGGTGAGCCAGTCGTAACAACGTGGATACGGCCGACATTCAGGTTCCTTCGTCCAATTGAAGGGGGAACTCAAGGAAGGTGCGCTGATAAGGACGTTGCGTGTTTCATCGTGCTACCTTTTGCTGTCCTTGATGTCTCGCGGGGCCGTCGCTTGCAAGTCGCCGGTCACAGTACCCAGACATTTGATAGTGTCCTGATTGAATTCCAGCATCTATCGAGATTACCCCCGCCGTATCCCTTCGAGATCTTCGACTCGCTGCGGGCGACGAAGACACATTGTCTTGCCCCTCCCCCTCTTCTCCCTTACTCCTCGAGCGAGCGCTTCACTTTCCGCTAACTTTCTTGATCATGGTTTCGACTTCGGCCAAATCACAATCGTTCTCTGTTAGATTCTTCAAGTGGTACTAGGCGGGGCTGTTTGATACGGTCAGGCAGTCGTCGCCTCTTTTGCGCGCTTGCGAAGCACAGGCACGTGGAGTGCCCATCCTACGACTAGTCAAACCTCACACTCGTTTTCTCAACCATGATAGTCAGGCTTCGGCGCCACCGGGCGCTGGGCCAGCCCCTCGTTCTTGTTTCGATCATTCTCGTCATACTCATTACGGCAAGCTTTCTTCTCAGGAGCCAACGATACAAGT
This sequence comes from Neurospora cerealis, assembly GCA_009806085.1. Classification (NCBI taxonomy): domain Eukaryota; kingdom Fungi; phylum Ascomycota; class Sordariomycetes; order Sordariales; family Sordariaceae; genus Neurospora; species Neurospora cerealis. The sequence goes on from RAOY01000013.1 coordinate 384,243, forward strand.
CGATACATCTGTCGGAAGCGATCGACTTCACCAAGCCGCCGCCGCCGGATAGCGCAACAACTACTCAGGTCCATGGGGTGATACACTCCGACGCTGAGGTCGACAGTCACCAGGTGGTACCAACACAGGAAGAATTTGAGGAGGAGAGTAGGGAGCTGCTAGAGTAAGTCGTGTCCCTGAGTGGCAGCATCAACCCAGTCCAGTCCAGTTGCACTGACCAGTTGGACCGATCTAGCCATCCTGAGGCGGGCGCAATATACGGAAATACCCTCGAGACACTCGTCGATAAGGAAAAGAGGACAAGTCAACAGAAGAAGTTCCTCACAAGAACAGGGAACAAAGTGCCCTACAGCCTCGACAAGCCGTATATCTTGAACCCATATCCACAGTATAACAGTCGAGCCTGGAAATCGTCACATTCTGCATATACACCATGCTTGGGTCCAACAGGGAAAGAGGTGGAAGATATCTACGTCTTCAAAGGCCATCCATCCAGGTTCCCCGAACCTGGTTTCGGCAGCTACGAGCTTTTGGGAATCGACAAGAATCTTTGCTTTGAGCGAGGAACTCGGTTGGGCCCGTACGGGGTGGCACCCGTGGAGGATAAGGATGGGCTGCCGGTTGATTGGGAGACGGTGGACTGGGGAGAGCTTCAGTTGCAGTGCCTGGACAAGAACAAGGGACGGTTTGCGACGGAATATCCTGCCAACATCTTCTCCGATGGCGACAGCGGTTTCCATGTGGCGACAGAAAGAGAACACAAGGCAGACGGATCTGCAGACTCGACCGCGGAGAACACGAAACGATGGTGGACTCCAAAAAAGCAATATGGATCGCCGACCAACATGACGGGTAGAACTGACACGTCGGTAACGGAGCCGAAAAGCGCTGTTCTTCTGCGCTCTTATACGGGGAAGAAATACACAGAGAACGACAAGCAAGTTATCAGATCCATGGTGACGGAGCTGAGCTTGCGAACAGGAGGACAATATCAAGTCTTCCTTTTCGTTCATGTCAAGGAGGACCGCGACATCTGGTCGGACGACGAAGCATATGAAGAGGTATTGGATACCGCCGTTCCTGTCGAATTCAGAGGGATGACGGTACTTTGGGATGAGGCATCCATGAAGTTGGTATATCCCAAACTGAGCAAGGAGGCGATCCGAGTCCACAACGCACAGTTCCTGTCTGTCCAAGTATTCATGCAAAAGTTCCGAGAGTTCGATTACGTATGGAACTGGGAGTTGGATAGTCGTCTGACCGGCCATCATTACGACACTTTGACTAAACTTATTGATTTTAGCAGGAAGCAACCAAGAAAGGGGCTATGGGAGCGAAACGAACGGTTTTATATCCCATCTTACCATGGTGATTACGACACGGAATTCCGCAAGAGCGTTGAACAGGCGGCTGGCCAGGATTCCATATGGGGCGCCCCTAACTTACCCGTCGTCAACCCGATCGGGACAAAACCGCCAGTTTCAACGCCAGAGCTGGACCAATATGAGTGGGGTGCCGGCGAGGAAGCTGATCTCATCACCCTGTCGCCGATGTTCAACCCTATAGACAGCAACTGGGTTCTGCGCGATCAAGTGTGGGGCTACCAATCCGACGCCTTCTCAGGCAAAGACCTCCCTCGCAGGGCGACCATCATCACGCAAGCGCGGTTGTCGAGGAAGCTGGTCGACATCATGCACGCCGAGAACTTAAGGGGGTACCACGTCGGCTCCGAAATGGTAGCCCCGACCACCGCCTTGATCCACGGACTCAAAGCCGTGTACGCCCCGATGCCCGTGTTCTTCGACCGCCCATGGAAAGGAACCCAGCTGGCGCGATGGTTTAACGGTGGACAGCGAGGGCAGAGCGGCGGCCTGGGGAGCGCGATGGGATGGGGCAGAGAAGGGCGTTTCCAGGGTGCCACGTGGTATTTCCGCGCCGTCCCGCCGCCACGGTTGTATAATAACTGGATGGGATATGAAGATACGGGTATCGGGGGTGCCGAGTGGGAGCGCAATCATGGGAGACCGTGCCTGCCTGCCATGTTTCTCCATCCGCTCAAGGACGTCAGGCCGACACCGAAGGGGTATACGTCTGAGTCGAAGTTGCCGTACTGAGCATATAGATGTGAGGTTAGAGAGGGATTGTAGGCATAGTTTTGTGCTTGAAACAAGTACGGCAGGATGTACGCATGCAAGTCATGTTGATTCGACTGCAGTCTCTATAAACACATATGCTGATGCGACATGCTAAGTTCGTCACGATTTCGCGTGATGAACCGATCTGCCCGCTCCGCTGGGAAGGATCCATAGATGGACGCAACAACGGAGACTTCCGAGAGGTTTCGAAGCCGGCTGCCATCCCTTAATATCACTCTTGTACCCGTGCACGCGCATGTGACTCTGCCGGCATTTGAAATGTTAGCGCGGTGAACGGCAAAGTGGCGATAACTTTATTCTTTGTACAAAAGATGGCTGCTTTGCTCACCTCTAATTCCCTGAAAATTGTAAGATGGCGGTACTACGCTAACAAGTTCTATGCTGGCAGAGGTGTACAGTCTAATACTGGTTTGTTTGTTAGCTTAAGACCTTGGGTCAACTTTCTTAGGCGTTTTTATATTTAACTAATTCGTTTCGTTCCATAATTAAAACGTGATCTTATCTTGAATACGCCATTTCTAATATTCAATATATTATATTAAATCCTGTTAATACCTTTATAATCCGCACTTAGCTATTCAATTTGTCCTTGTGAGGTTTAGGACAATTCGGGATAGACCTCGTCCAGCACCTATACTAGGAGTACCAAGCTAATAAACATACTAGCATTGGATTGTAATGGATGGGTTGTGGATAAAAGGAGGTAAAAAGGAGTCACATGTGTGGACTATTGACGTCGTCGTCATGCTGTGATGACTGAGCTTGTCGTGATTGTGAGCATCACCCCCTTTTCAGAACCCTAACCCTCTCTGCCTAGCAAGGAAGAGAGTCACGAGGGCTTCGGTGTTCGGTGGGCGGGAACCCCCTTTTCTGAAAGGTGGACAGGCAGACAGGCTGCATGGTTCCAGACCACACCACGTTGAGCTGAGGGATGATCACAGGGCGAACGACGTTCCTTTCGAAACAGGAAGTGATCTTATGCCTTTGTCGTCCCCTCGTATCAGGCGCACACTCTGCCTCGAAAGTGCTTAGCTAAAACAAAGTCAAGACATTTGACGTTTTCCCCTTTTGGTTGGGTTTTCACCGCTGTTGGGTCACGGACTCCCGTGATATGATATGGTGTTCTTCTTGCAAGTTAGGACTCGCATTTTGACAGTTCGTGCTCCCTGATCCTCGCTCGGAATGTGTACTTCCAGAACGTACGATGATAGCTCGTTCGCGTACGTGGTATGGGGATAAGATCTCCTCGCTTGAAAATCCGGTCCCTCTGAGGAATGAGGATGGTTATGGTTTTGCCGTCATCAGGCTCCGTCCTTTGATGGGTATCTTTACTCAACAGAAACTCATCCAAAGAAAGGGCTGGACTTGTTTGGTTCCTTCGAAAAGTGCAAAATTTGAAAAAAGCCAAGTAAAGCCATGGAAATATCGAATTGTCACAACACGCACAGCGGAAGACGTGCTCACGGTTCGCTCGTAAAAAGGGCGAGTTCGACCAGTTTGAAGCGAAAAGATTGGCGTTGAGTGGCAGTCGACGGCGGTGAGGTGTGGGGTCCAATGAGCTGCAATGAGGCCAACCTGCACCCAAAATGCGCCGAAGTGCGCCAAAGTGGCACGATGTTCTTTCGCTCGCTCCCGGCTCCGTACACCTCTGCCGGCATATAGCGCTAACCTTTTAAATGCCGGCAGAGGTGTAGAATGTGCGGAAGCTGGACCCTGGTTTGCCTGGGGACGGGACGTTTTGAAGTTGTCAGCAACGAGAAACTGTGGTTGCAGCTGCGACGGACGGAAGCACAATCAGACGAGAATGACAAGCCACGGACCAACGCTCAGCCACTTTCTTTGAAATAGGAAATGTCTAATTGGCGGAAAGCTTGCAGTTGCAGGCTTGCAGCAGCCTCCCAAGCGGCTCCAAGCGGCCAGAATCCAGTCGAGTTTGGGCTTTTTGGGGAAAGCGGATGCTGGCGAGGCTCGTGTGAGACGATTGCCAGGGATTGCTTTGGTTGGGTGGTGCAGCAACCCGTTGCGTTCTGGCCTGTTGTCATTCAGTTGTACTGTGGAAAAGCGACTTGTTAATGAGCGGTCGGCAACGCCTACGGTAAGGTATAGTGTGGTACGTACCAAGTACACAATCCCTATGGGCTTTCTGCAGGGTCAACTTTTGTGTCAAGCGGAACGAGGAAAACGCAGATGTGAGGTGCTCCTTTTCAAGGCTGGCGTTTAAAGAGCTGCTTTTCCCCAGCTTCATCTTCTTCCCTCCTGGTCCTGTCCGTTCTGATCTTATATTTTTGTATCCAGTTATCCTCATTCAAGACGTTGTCTCATCATCAACCAACAACACAACGCTTTGATACTCCAACCAACCGCCAAGCCTCCACTCACCAAACCCATATCACTTACACCGAGAGAATCACCTCGAGAACACACGATACTCAGTTCGAGTCAGATAAAACAAAAAAACAACCGATTCAAGATGTCGCCCACACACACCATGTCCGCCCACCTGTGCAGACAGATTTACAGTGCTTGGCGTCTAGACCACACAGGCGGCACCTCCCCTGAGCCCCATGCCATCAGCCCGTTGCCGTCGCCCACCAACTCGTCCGTCTACTCGGGCTACTTCCAGCGATCGCCGTTCCCTGAGCAACACAAGCGGTCCATGGACAGCGACCGCTCGTCGTCCTCCACCAACTGGCGATGGAACAACAAGGACAACTCTCGCTAAGATAAATGGGATCTCAAATGTCCTGAAAGGATTTTTTTTTTAATTTTTTTAATTTTTTTAATTTTTTTTTTGGAAGGGCATCATTTACCGGCGCATACGAAATGGGACTGGGTTGGGCTTTTAGCGGAACGGCGGGTAATGCATTTCAGCGGTTTTGTACAGCGGACAGCGGATAGTGAAACTATCAATAGCGCCGTCCCATGGGCATATCATTCATACGACGGCAACAATAACAACGACTTCTACAAATTTCACCCAGACTACCGGCAACGCAACATCGCGACCATGAGTTCTAATTGTACTCAGCCTTACAGCGAGGGAGTCAATCATGCCCGTCCGTCTGCCTATGATTCAGACAGGCAGGCAGACAAGCAGGCAGGCAGACAAGCAGGCAGGCTTGTCCATGTTCTGTACAGAGGCATGTCACTCCAGGTGTTAGTGTCACCACCTCCACCTCCAGGCACCTCTAGCTCTAGCTTTGTCAGCCCTACGAACTTCGAGTTTCGTCAGCACAAGATTCCCAAAGCAACGGCGGCTCACTCAGACAAGCGCCGGGCCGATACTCCCGTACTAAGACGTTCATTCGGCTTCGAGGCAGTGGATGCATCATTTACACATCGTCCCGTTTCACCATCTCATCACGCCATGTCGCTATACCTATCGCCAATGCGGAGTGAGACGGAGCGGAGGGTTAGGGGAATGGTGGGAGCGTATGATGGTATCACGCCATCGCACGCCATTGCACCACCCCCAACCCAGAAAGGGAACTTGCTTCACTTCCCTCCCTTTTGTCTTCCTGTTTACGAATCGATTCTTTCATTGGCATCGGCTTTCCACATGCACTCACTGGTGCCGTGTTCCGGTTCGGTGCTGGTTTCGGTGTCGGTGCCGGCGTTCATTAACGTCGGGATATATAAGTGGGTGGTATGGGAAGATGGGATGTTATGTTGGTGTCACTGGCTCGTCCCTGACAAAATTGTTGAGACCCAGTTGGCTTGCCGAATAGTCGTAAGAATAAACCGAACACGTCACGGTCAGTATATTACACCTCGGGTATACTCTTATTATGTATCTAAGCGTCTTTATTATACCTTTGAATTTAACTTTAAGGCAATTCCTAGATAGAAATATCCCTAAGGGACTCTAACTAATGTATTTTCGAATTATCGTAATTCCTTTTACAGTTTTGTAACGGCCTTTCCTAACCACAACGAGCGGTATTAGACTGTCCTTATTCGGTTTATTCTTACGACCGCTCGCTTGCCCAGTTGGCTGATCGCCCGCTAAGCCTACGGCCAAAGGTCTCATCAATTTTGTCATGGACGAGACTGGGTGGGTGGTCTTGGGATTGTTCTGCTGTTGTGTGTGCCTCGTTTTTATACTTGATTTGATGCAGGAGTTGTGGGAGTTTATATCGGGGGGGGGCTGGAAAAGGCGACAACGAAAAGGGCTTGATTCTGGAGTTGTCTAACGGAAGAGGAGAAACGGAAACCAGGGCAGCCTAAATACCTGGAAGGGAGTGCCGGTGAATGGGCGAGGCCAGTGAATGGGCGGCCCAGGGCACGGACTTCCAACAGTTTATCATGTCAGTCAGTTTGTCATTTAGTGCTTGACAAGTTGTCTCTGTCGAGTCTAGAGCAGATGTCGGGATCGTCGACGGAGGATTATAATAGGATTGGGACGGAATTTGATACCTCTTGAAAGCAAACTCCTGAGCAGATATTGTGATGTCTTTTGAATGAGCGTCCGAGTAGTGTCATGTTGAGGATACTCGTAAGGTCTACAACCTTACCACACCTCTAGTCAGCGTCGATTCGGTAGACTTGGCGAGGAATGTGTTTCGTTTCCCCTTGTAGCAAATGTTAGGTTGTGGTGTGAGAAAGCATGGTGGTTGTTGAGGATGAAACAGTCGTCTATATGCGAAGCATATCATTCATTCAAGCACTTCCTTGCCCATGACCATAGCACGACTTAAAGGCACAACAGTTTAACGGTAGATTGTGCTGAATCGTTTTAACTCATATACAGACGAAAGACTAACAATACCCATACTACACTACACCACCGAAACCGCCAAATGAATGAACAAGAGGAAAACACACCTATAACTCCCTTCTCTTTCTTGTCATGATGCACATAAACGATGATCTCAGCGTTGAAGCCCCAGCCAACTCCTCCGCGAGTGACCTCTTTATCACTCTTCATCTAATAGCAGTCACGAAGCTCCGCATATCCCTTCCTATCTTCGCTACCTCCCGGTCCAACAAATTCAAACTCTATCAGCCCAAAAGAGCCATACTCGTCCAAGAAGTCCCGGAATCAAATCAGCTCTCCCTCACCTTCCTCCTCACCCATCCCCTCCTCATCCTCACTCCACTGCATCTCCGCAGCCGCCTTCTCCGCCAACCGCTGCACCTCGGCCAGCCCGCTCAGCTCAGCCACGTAGTCCCGGCTAGCCAGCGCCGTCTTGACAAACTCCCATCCGCCCTCTTTGTACGCGTCGAGGATGGGCTTGCTGCAGGCGCTGCACTGCGGATACGACTTGCCGCGGATGACCATGTTCTGGAAGTTGGACAAGAAACCGCGGACCTGGTGCGGGACGAGACCGAGGGGATGGTCGGGGGGATCGCGCTGGTACGAGACGGCAGAGCCGGTGCCGGTCGAGATGGGCGCGGGCGCGTGCTGCTTGAGCGGATGCTGAAGGATGCTGGTGAGAAGCTCGACGAGGAGGGCCGAAGCGATCGCTGCCACGCCGGGACGGGTGACGGTACATTGTTGGTCGAGCGTTTGGTCTTTCATCGACTGGATTGTAGACTTGGTTAGCTTCTTTCCCCAGTTCGTTGTGGATGAGTCAGTAGGTTCTTACATCGGCAGCAACTACTACGTCGTTGCAGAAATAACATCCAAGGGTCTCTTCACTGCCGTCGTTCGGCGCCGCACCATGTCGCATGACAACGTATGTGTCGAATCCGAGCGCCGCATTCATCATGATCTTGTTCGCAGCTTTGCCCATCAGCGTGGGCAGCCATCGGGACTCGCGCGTGTCCATGAGGAGGAAGATCGCATCGTGTGAATCGATTAACTCCTTCAGCTTATCAAAGTCTGCCTTGGTTTTTGCCTCGTTGTGGATCGGGTGATCCAACATCGGAACAGAGAGTGCGTAGCCCTCTACATCAACTCCTGGATAGATTTCTCTGAGTGCCTCGGCAGCTTGGATAGCCTTCGGCTTGCCCCCATTGTGACAATCTTCAAACTTGAAGAGAGGCTGCCGTACTGGGTTTGAAAAAGATACGCTCCCGGAATCAATAAACGTGATCTTGCGAACTCCCCACCCTAGCAGGTTTCTCGAGACATAGCTGCCGAGTGTACCTGCGCCCAGCAACAAGCATTTGGTATTCTTGATCGTGTCCAGGTCAAGATTCGGCGCGAGCCGCCACTTCATCAGCTTCAAGTTTAAGTCCACTGCCTGGTCTGCTAGTCGAGTGGGATCCATGTACTCTGCCAGATTCGCGACCCGTGGCCTGAGATCGCCACTACCGTTCCTCTCCCAGCCGGTAACCTTGGGCATACTCTTCAACTCCACGTCGCCAACTTGGTCCATCGCCAGTGGCAGGATGATGCTCCGCGCTTCATGCCTCCTAGGCTGTGTGTCGCGGTAGCAAAGAATCTGGACCTTATTGAGGCGGTACCTTTGCCGGATAAGGATGAGGAGATTGCGGAGAGGCCACGAAGGGTATTCGGGATAGTTGGATGGGTCCACGAAAGCAACGTATCTGTCCTCTTCCGCCGCGTCGTTGAAGAAACCCGTCTCGAAGTCTCTGAGAGATCCAATATCCCAACGGTAGCCGATATCGACCCCGGGATCATCAAGTGAAGACCTGGGGCCTGCGGCCTCGCCTCGCACTTTCTTTGCGAGGAAGAATCCATGCTCTCTCCTGTCAACCATGTATCGCCATGTTCCTATGCGCTCGACCAGAGCGGTGCTTTCGTCCGAGTTCAACCGGCCGATCGGTCCTGTTCGCTTCCACTGCGGCTCCGAGTGTAGGGCTGGAAATGCGAACCAGTAGGTAAACCTGTACTTCTTCAGGTCGGCGTATGACAGGATTCGGAAAGACGCAAGAAGCGATGGGCAGGAGTATATCGTGCCGTCTTGAATAGCGTCCCAGATCTTTTATCCGCCCGTCAGTAAGCTTTCGTTAAAGCGCAAGCACTGGCGCGCGACCCAAGTGAAGCCACTGGATACGAACCTGTTCGCCCGCCTTCTTGATCATCGCATTCTTGTCCGTGTTCTTGAACTCCTCGATCGTGTTGACGTTCTTAATGTAGCCTTCGGCTCGAGTCATGCCCAAGGGCCCGCTTTCGTCCCTATCATCAGGCTTTGGTTCGTAAAGTATAAAAGCAAGCGTGCGTGGGAACTTACTGGTCGCTTGTTAGGGCGCTCCCCAAGATCTGCATTCTCGTGCTGGCCTCTGGATTCGCTTGCGACCGAGGTTCGTATAAGCCTAAGACGGGGCGGGCCGAAGAGTCGAGCTTGTCATGGTCGAGTTTGGATGAAAAGAGGGCCGAGTAGAAGGGCAGCTCGATCTCCGAGGAGAATGTCGCAAACTTGAGATCCATGGCTGAGAGGGCGCACAGCCGGCCGTGATGCGCTTAGAGATTTCGGATGGTGGAAACTACTGATAATGGATGTAGCGACTTTCCTGATGTTGGTATGCGTTTTCTATCCCAAGAAGTAGCGGTCGAAGAAGGCTTGAGTTGGCAGCCTAGCGCACACGGTCCAAAGCTTATTGATGCGACCTTTTTGCGACAACGCTGACAGCAGTCTCGTCTCCGGAGGGAGATCGCAGAATGGATCAAGAAGACGGGTTCACCAGAGTGTGGGCGGTGGTCAGCAGTTCTGCGTCATCTGCTGTCTTCCCTATGACCAGATCCCTTGTCACCGGACTATTTACGCCGCCAATATGCACTCAGGACCGCTTCTCCGATATAGGAACCAAGTGGGCGACGATGGTCTAGAGAACACAACTTGACCGAAACTGCTGAAGCTGTGTAAATGGGTAAGGCTAGCAGCGCTCGAATGTCTCCTTTCATGCGCTCAGTGAATAAGTGGTGAACGGGTTGGAAGGGGAGCTGGAATGTGTCGACCTTGCTGTGACTCTTTCGCACCGGGAAGAACTGAAGCTTACATACTCAAGGCAGCTGTGCCCCGCAGTCTTCATCACAGGGCTCACCCGAACGACCAACACCCAAGAGCAGCCAAGACGGGAGCGGCAACCCACTCCCAGCATGCACGATGCCCGTGGGTGGGAATACCCCGCCGGCAGATCCTCGGTGCCCTGGTAGCGGCTACACCCACTAAACGCGTTTCAAATGCCCCCGACGCGTCTTGTCGGGTCAACGACAGTTGTCGCATAAATTCGACCCCTTCAGGAAATCGTTGAGTAAATATTTTATAGATTGTGTCTCAGATTGATGTCGTGGTAGCATTGGTTAATTTTTTCTCACCATATTTCTTCAAGAAGGTACTCAAAAGGAAACTCGCCATGTTCATCGGCATCTGCGGCAGTACATCAGCCCCTCTTGTTTTTCCATCTTCTACCCAGTTGAGTCACTTACACACTGTCAACAGGTATTTGCGCGGGCAAGAGCACCATCGCTCAATATCTCGTCGAGCACCATGGCTTCACACGTGTATCGCTAGAGCACACAACCAAGACCATTGATGATATGGTCAACGGCGAGACCCTAAATGACCACGTCAACGGCATGGTCCGCAAACTCTTGCCCGCCTACATCACCTCCCACTCCCAGTCTTCCACCTCCGCCCGTTCAAAAGGCCACGTCTTCCCCTCCGCCGATGATCTCCTCGACTTTATCACCAAACACTGGCGCGAAAGATGGGTAACAACCGACATTCCCACCGAGGGAATCCTCGACATGTACACCCGCCGGCCCTTCTTCCTGCTCATCAGCGTCGATGCCCCGCTCACCGTACGATGGCGCCGCTTCCGTGAGCGCGAGGAAAAAAGACAACAACGTCACAGAAACAACAAGCAGTCCTCCTCCTCCGCCGGCGGCGCCGCTCTCGAAGCTGGAGACGGCGACGAAGAAGAAGACCCCCTAACCTTCGAATCCTTCGCCCACCTCAACGACACGCAACTCTTCCTCCCGCAAACCGGCCGGCTACCACTAATGTCGCGCGCCACCGTCCGGCTCCTCAACACCTCGCCCTCGCTCGCGCACCTCTACGCCACGCTGGGGAACCTCGACCTGCTCAACCCGGACCGTCTCCGGCCCTCATGGGACTCTTACTTCATGGCGCTGGCCTCGCTCGCCGCGCAGCGGTCCAACTGCATGAAGCGGCGGGTCGGCTGCGTCGTGGTGCGCGACAAGCGCGTCATCAGCACGGGATATAATGGCACGCCGAGGGGACTGATCAACTGCGGCGAGGGCGGGTGCGGGCGGTGCAACGAGGGACAGGGGTCCGGGCAAGGGCTGTCGACGTGTTTGTGCATGCATGCTGAGGAGAATGCGCTGCTGGAGGCCGGGCGGGAGAGGGTGAGGGAGGGCGCGGTCTTGTATTGCGATACCTGCCCGTGCTTGACGTGCAGCATCAAGATTGCGCAGGTGGGTATTAGTGAGGTGGTGTATAGCCAGGGGTACAGCATGGATGGTGAGACGGCGGCGGTGTTTAGACAGGCGGGAGTGAGGTTGAGGCAATTCGTTCCGGTAAGTGATGCTGTTGTGTTTCTTACATGCTTATCCTTATCCTACATGGCCTGCAAAGCTGGAGCTGGAGGTGATGATATGCTAACAACAACCTTGTGTGTAACAGCCAGCGAATGGTCTGATACACTTGGAGAAGACTGACTTTTGCCCTTAAGCGTAAGTGAGTTGGAGCACCGATAGACATGAACATGGACCTGTAGAAAGGTGCCAGTAGCCATATCACTAGAAATGATGCACAACTATACCATGACAGATGACAACCTCGCAACAATACGAACCACAAGTTGAAGGCTGTTGCATTCTGATATATCCACGACTGGCAATGAGGTTTAGACATCTGAGCAGTAACATCACAAACGCAGCAAACGACAAGGTTTTGAGTAGACAAACTAGGTATCAATAATATTAAGGGATGACTGAAGTATAGAAGGAGCTTATAGTAGGCTGCAGCAGTGGTAAAAAGGCGTTCAGGGTCCCCCAAAAACGTCCACTTTTCCCTCGCTCCGACCTTGGCGATGGCGATATCCCAATGTCCTTTGAAGCTGCAGTCCGCAAGTCCAAAGGGAAGTCGCCATTGAATCGCTCAAGGTTCGATTAGAAATGGCCCTCTTGCAGAGATTAACCATTTCCGTGTTGGCCGTGTTATCCCATGCCCTTCCTTAAACCGCAAAAGAATCGAATACCGAGGGGGATATAGTAATAAAAGGTTGTAGCCCAACAAGCAATGGCTGGGAAACGACCAATATCGGTATCGGTGGATGGTGGTGTGTGTGTGTTGGTGAAAACGAAATGACGAATCCGGAGGACCCTTCTTCCCATTCTCCAAACAACCGCGCCTTGAAATAGCACTCCCTTTCTTCCACTTTTGCAGCCAGAGTAAGCTCATGGGGAAGCCCGTAGTAAGTAGTAGGGATTACCTCCCCGTCCAAAACACCCAATCAATCCGACGAACCCTCCCAAATTCATTTCCACATACATACCACCCCTCTCCCAAAGGTCCAAATCATAACGATTTCATTAACATCTCTCATCCTTTCTTCATCTCTTCATTGTGGCCGACATGTTCTTGCGTGAAGTGGGAGAGGGGTGGGTTCAGCAAACTTGTTGAGTTTGTGTAAGTAGCTTAAAACTGGGCCTTGCGCTCCCGACGGGCAGCACACTTCTTGTGGATGAACAGAGCGACGAGGCCGACAAGGACGATGAAGACGACGCAGAAGACGACAATGACACCAGCCTCCTTGCTAGCCCAGTTGCTGCGCTTGGCGATGAGGTTGAGGGTGTCACGGACGACAACGGAGCGCTGAATGGCAGGCATTTTGTGATGTCTGGACGAGCAAGGCAACGTTAGCAACCCTGCCTGAATGAAGCTGAATGCGATGCCGAACAGAGGATTATGGGAGGGAGGTTGGTGAAGAGTGGGGTATGATATGCAAAGGCTGCCGGAGGCGGTGAGACGGGGATCCAGAGGCCGACTGTAGCCCGACTAAAGGCCGGTAGGTCCGGTGAGATGAACGGGGTGCGGAGTGGATATCGCGTGGGTGATGCGATGATCGTGGACCTCGCCAATCGCGGACGCCAATTGGCAAAGTGATGACGGCGGGGAAGAACGCCATGTACCTGCAAGCTTGGCACTTGGCACCCGTCATGTTCCACCCTCCTCCCTTTCCACAAAGCCAAGCCAAACACACGAGCTCCAGTTGCCATCCAACGTAACCATAGCAAATTGCATAGCGAAGATCCGGAGCGGCCGAAGGAGCAAAAAGTCCCTCTCGTCGCAACCCGAAATGCTGTGTTTCTCTGCTACTGGCCACGCTGGCGGTTTGTGCTGGTGCGGTGCTTGACTTCTCTTGGGAGCGGATGACAGGAGCAAGGGAAAAGCGCGCGACGCAAGAGCATCATTGCGTACATGGCGTCCACGTAGGCAGGTCGGGCGGATAGATGATGATGACGGTGATATGGGGAGAGAAAACGGACAGGAACTCAGGGAACGGGAACGCTTACGGGTTGAGAAAACTCGAAATAGAGCTGAGGTGTAATAGGTATTATTGATCTTGCGTTTCGCTAAACTGAAACGAAACGGGAAGGGCGAAGCTTCAAGCTTGATGAGAACGGAGACGGGTCGGATGAAGGCCGTAGGGTCGAATTATATTCGATTATGGAGATGGATAAGAGGAGGAGAATTGGCGAACAACACAGGACGAGGGCAGGGAGATTTTGTGAGGATATGCAGAACCGACTTGGAATAGCGGGCTAGGGCGGAAAGTCTCCTGTCTGGATGATTGCTGTCGAGTGAGGTTGAGGGGAAAAAAAAGGGAAGAGAAGAGAGGAATGGGCGCGTGAATCGAGGGGGCAGACGGGGAAGAAAAGAGAGAAACAAAATACCTCCGGTGGAGCTTTTTCCTTGTTCTCTGTTCCCTTTTGGGGGTGCGTGTTGTGCGCGAGCGATGCCGCCGGGGCGACCGATTGAGATGGGGTGTGAATCCGGCAGGAGGGAGTGGGAAGAACTCGCTCCCGTCGAAAAGCAACCAGAGGGCAGACTGCAGCGATTCTGGCTGCCAGGTTACCGTGCCGAAGTCCATCCCACGGCCCACGATACCAGCGACGCCCCGGCCAGGAAAAACCGTCAGTGCGAGGACGTTGTGGGACTGTTCACGGCACGGTGGCCAGTAGAGCTCTGGGCGCGGGAGGTTCCACTTCACCAAAAGCTTGGCCACCCGGAAGGCGGGCAGTGGGCGGACAGCCTGTCACGGTTGTCACTGGCCTGGCTTGCAGGGCGGGACGAGCAGGGCATCCCTCACTGCAGTGCGCGAATTTACCCCATGCTCTCTCGATGCGGGCCTGACCGTCAGACCAACCGACCACTCCAACCACCACCACACCAGTCCGATCCGATGGTCGATGGAGTGCCGTGACCTCTTTCTCCCAGCCCTAGCTATTCCCTGCAAAAGCTCTGCCTTGCTGACAGCTTGGTTCTCTTCGTCCCGTCCCTTCTGATGGTTAACTCCCCTGCGAATAGCCTTACTAACAGCAACTTTTAACATCAGCCACACAAAAGCGCCTGTCGAGGAGCCTTTTCGGCCAAAAGAGCAATCCCTGGCCTCCCCTCTGGTTAACTGGGCCAGCGATCTCCGTCATTCCGCCCAGGTCCCATTCGACAACGAGCACGATCTAGCGGCGCCATTGCGGCGTTCGCTGCCGACACAAGCGGACACCGCACAATGCCGGTCGGTCGTGCTCCGCGCATGTGGATTACACTCCGGTGGTACCTGCTTCTTAGCCGCTGCCCTAGCTCACCTTGGTAGGTGTCGGTGCGGATTGTACCTTTGTACCTAGCAGCGAGCCAACGACGAGAGGCACCAACGGCCCCGTTGTCCACCGACCTCCCGCCGAACCAAGGCTCGCAAAGTCCTATGTACAAGAGGATAGGGCAAGGGTCACCCGGTGGAGAATTTGGACCGAGAATCACCGTGCAATCATAGCGATTTGCGACGAAAAGGAAAAAAAACCTTCACACAAAAGCACGAACGAAGCACGACTCGCGGCGCCAACCACATCCGTTCAATCAGTAGACCCTCCACATAGACAAGGCGGTCGAGAAAGAATCCACAGTTCTTCAGGTACCGTTCTGCCTACTGCGTATGGGCGGAAACGGGAACCATCGGAGCGGCGCAACGATGGAACGAAAAAGCCCTTTTAGGGTTTGACTTTGCATGGTTGTGCATAGCTAAAGGAAGCCTGAATAATCGGACGCAGACCGCATGTCTGGAGACCCTGAGAGAAGGTTATGCAATTCTTTTGTGTGCGGGAATTGTTGACCAGGCATCATCAACGTCTTCGCACTTCACCACTTCAGTCTTGGTGATACGCCAAGTTTAACCGCCTCGGGAATCAGGTCTTGGATGGGGACCGTTCCTTCATCACTTTCGCTTCATTTTACCCCGGCTGGGGAATAGTTGGAGGAGATCACCACCGAGGTCGTGACTAGTGTAGCGAGGCAGCTGAGTCCAACACAAAGAGCATGGGGAAAGGATACAGTAGAAGTCGTCCTGGCGTCACGATCTGACTGATGAGCTGTTTCTTTGTGGTAACAGCACCAGCATATCGTAGTGGGGTGACGACTTGAACGAAGCAACCCCGGCCATAAGCTCGGACCAGCTGGCTGGGAGAGTGGAACAAGTCATTTTACCTGGGCTCCAGTCATATCTCCATCTTGGGGGCCATCTTAGCTCCATTCGACGACCTCAGTAATTGTCCATTGGTCACAGTGTCGCAATGGTCAGTTGGTCGGTGAAGAGCAGACGCAGAGCTTTGCCGTTTCCACGCGCACCCTCGCGGCCCCCACTTTGCGGGCTCTCTCGACAGTGCTTTTGATGCTCTGTTGCGGTTCCTCGACTCTGCGCGCGCACCATTTGGCACCATTTGGCACCCGGCCAGGAAGGGATCAGGAACCGCGCAGGAACGTCAGAAAAAACCCACCTGGAAAAAGGTCGTCGAGGGTTCGACCTGGAACAAAAACTTGATCCGCCAGATACCGAAGATGCCTGACTAAAGACCAGGGAGCCTGTGCTCACTCCAAGCTCGCCCTCCGAGATTTGTGCTTATCTTCCCGAGTCCACGAAGAGTGCCCACGAGCGGTGACGACTGTGGACGACAGCTGGAAGCCACCAGTGATCGTTCAGTGGTTACTCTCTGGGAGCCACAGGTGTTGCACTGGATTATTTCCGGTTGACTCCACAACTTACCCTCTTGTGTGCATGCTCTAATAGTATGCATACTCCATGCGACGATATGCACCAGTCATGTCCCGAGCTATGCATCTTGCGTTCCTTCGTGTGGATGCCCGCGCTGCCGTGGTTCCTTCAAGCTTTTTCTGCATGCGGCCCTTCCGAGCCTTCCATGCGGTACCCCTTTTTTGGCTGCAGCTTGCTGGCTTCGAGAAGTACCTTGGAAGCAGAGTGCAGCCAAAGGCAGCCACTGAGAGAAGCCAGAATACAGCCAAGGGCACTCAACTCAGGAACTGCCGGCATACCACGACCAGGTGAACATCCGCTCAACACTGAATCTCGAAACTGTCAGGAACACACAGGTTTCTCACTGTTTATTAAGGATGTATGGTAGACGGCGCACTGCTAGGCAGCGGTTCCTCTTCCCTTGGTAATCATAAGTACCATTCAGGGCTTCTCGCTCCATGGCATATCAAAGCCAGTCCCATCCGGATCCTGCCAGCCTCGATGCTCAAACACACCATCCGAACGCCCTCATCCGTCGAATTTCCGTATCCGAGCCAACCTCCACACCTGTTCACTTTCACGGTACCCAACCTCCACGACCAAAATGCGCTAAGGGAAATCTCCATCACTCTGGCTTAGCCCATTCAGCACGTAATCGGTGCCGGTCCGGGGACGTTATATGGTTTGCCTTCCAAATCCGGCTGACCCAGCTTACCGTAAATGTTGATCAGGATGCCCGGGTCGTTCGACCTATAAGCACCGGGGAAGCTCACGGTCGACGAAGGCGTGAAGGAACCGGACCCGGAAACGTTGATCTGAGCGCACGACTGGTAGAACTGGGCCTGGCCCGAGTTCTTCGCCGAATGCAAGGCAATAATCTCGACACGCAGGAGATAATGGCCAGGCGCGATGCAGTTGGGCAGGTTGAAGTAAGTCCAGCCGTTGTTCTGGATCATGTTATCGACACCCCATTTCCGGCTACCGGTATCGAAGCCATCCTGCCAAATCTTGAACCACTTTTGGCCGCTAGAGCTAGCCGATGCCGCGTTGTCGACTTTGGCAAGATAGGCGATAACTGGTCCCTTGTGGGACTTGGCGATCGGGTTGTCAGCGTCGTTGGGGAACTGGGCGCCGCCGATGACATGTCCCCAGAATGCGCCGAGTCGGTCGCCCGGTGCGACGTTTATCACCGTCTGAGACTTGGTGCCCGAAGCTCCGCATGCCATGTTGCCGCTGTTCACATCCTGAACGGGGTTGTTGTTCCCCGGTGCGCGGATGCCCGTGAGTTGGCCGTTGTCTTTGCCGTTGACTGAGAGTTTCTAAGTCCCCTTGTTAGTCCCATGTCCCGCTTACCGGAAGAGAAAGAGTGTTCTCTATGCTTACCTGGAAGATGGCATGTGCCTCCACTGCCAGTCCGTACGTGATGAGAGATAGCAGTGAGATCTTCATTGTGAAGCTTGTCGAATTGAGCGGTGCCTATTGGGGATTGCCTGTCTTGCTCTGGTAGAACAATCCCACCGTATGGCTGCTCTCACGACTTCATATTTATATCCGCTCCAACGACTCTTTCCATGAGCATACTTGCTTTGCTAGATGGCAGCCTTTGTCGACGGAGGTAGTTTGTCCATCCGAGAATTGCACCGAATCCCTAAGTCCCGAACAAGTCAGAAGCCACATATAAATGAATATCACCGCAATCCCTGTTTCCATCATCACTTGGGACAAATGGACTGCGGTGTCCAGAGCTTGTCAGGCGGCTTGCAAGATCGGTAATCCTTGGAATGGCGGGGCCCCGGATTATGAGAGTGTGTCCGCAATCTATTTTGATAGAATGGTTGTAGATTGGTTCCGGACTCAAAGGCGATCGAACGGGTTGGGCATCGCTACCATCAACGGCCGTCCCGTCTTTCAGATTGCGTCTGGCATTAACCGGGCCAGTCACGGGGCCAATTACCGGGACAACTCAACCATATCTTTAGCTGACATAGAAATAGGGACAAGACGGATGAAGTCGAAACTGAGCCGGACGACGAATGAGGAGAAAGCAGCATACTATAAGTAACACTGCGATGATGTCGATCGACGGGCAGCCTGTGTCAACGATTCCGGTGAGATTGATATGCCGACCTTGACTATTGAAATCTATTCAGTGACACTTGCCCAAGCTGGCCCTGATTGATGGAAAATAAGAGAACAGTAGGCAACCCGGATTCTTTGGCCTTCATCGACAAGAAAAGGTTAAGTGGATAGACTATTGTGCGCAAGTCAGAGTGATGTGTTTTTCCAGACAATTAGAGGAGATAGAGTTGATATCATTACAGTCCAATGCTGGTTTGTTTGTTAGCTTGGTACGGTACTCCTGGTATACTAGACAATATCCGTCCCGAATTGTCCCAAACCTCACAAGGATAAATTGAATGGCTAAGCACGAATCAAAAAGGCATTAACAAGATTCAATATGACATATCGAACTTCGGAAGTACATATTCAAGGTAAGATTACGCTTTAATTATGAAACTAAACGAATCAATTACATACAAAAACACCTAGTGAAGTTGATCTGAGGTCTTGAGCTAGCAATCAAACCAGTATTGGACTGTAAGCCTGCTCGAGTTATTCTGCATAAATCCTTTAGGAGCATCACAGATTCAAACCAAGCTTTGCTCAGAGAAGGTAATATGATCAGAGAGAAGTACAAGTACTCCACTAGAGACGGGAAACTCACATTGACTTGAACTGATAAAGCTGATGAAGCACGATTCACACCGCAAGAGAGAATGCGCTTGCTTTCCCAGAAAACCAGGCTCAGGCCAAGATATGTGAGATTTCAGTTCTTGTAGCGTAAAATCCTATTATTACTCAAGCCGGTGAAAATCAATACGTGTTGTGTAGGTGAACGAGGGAAGTGTCCACAAGCCGGCGATGTCGTCGTGAAGGTCAACTCGACTTGTGACGTTGAGATGATGGATGCTCGAGCGGGACCGATGGCCCAATGCACAACCCTAACCCAAGACGACATT
This sequence comes from Neurospora cerealis, assembly GCA_009806085.1. Taxonomy (NCBI): domain Eukaryota; kingdom Fungi; phylum Ascomycota; class Sordariomycetes; order Sordariales; family Sordariaceae; genus Neurospora; species Neurospora cerealis. The sequence continues at coordinate 403,600 of RAOY01000013.1, forward strand.
TTGGTTGGAGTCAAGTCCGACAATTGGCCGGCAACAAGCTTTGGCCCTTTGCCTGCCGAGCCTGCCTGGAACCTGAGAGCTTTACTTTGCCAAGCCGCCGCCACTGGCACTTGTGAGGTCCCACTCTGGACTGTCCCGCGACGCCTGGGTTTCTGGTCCGGTGTTGACTTTCGCGGCGCGCGACTCGAGCGTCAGGTTTTCCTTTTGACTTGCGACTGACGACAACAGAAGACGCCCAGAACCTAGCCATTGACGAGCTCAACCTCCGCATGCGCCCACGGATACGGCCATTCATCTACTATCAACCATTATCGACGGCGAGAACCACTTACCAATCGCAAAAGCAGCTTGACCGATCGGCTGCAGTACGGGCGCAAAACGCACAGCATCGACAAGATCATTTACCATACTGATAGTCTTATCGACACCATCAAGAACGAAGCGCGCCATCCGACCACCCGGTACATCATCCATATCTTCCGACCCCCTCAAGATCTCGGCTCTACAATCAACCTGATTCATTAAGCCTATCATGGCGACGACCGTGACCCGAAATGTCCTGACTCCGGTCAAGCAAACCGCCCCCGCCGCCACGGTCCAAGTGAGCCCCGGCAACTGGAGGCATCCTCGACTGGCCGAAATAACGAAACGGCGTAGCAGGACTGTCTTTGGCGAAGGGAACGTGAGGCGAATCGCATACAACTCCTTGGCGCTCTTCCTCATCGAGGGTCTACGGGCGGTTTTGCACCCTTACTTTCGTGTGGATTTGTATGTTGCTTTCTCCCAACCGTCCTATCCCATGAACCCAACTTATCCTGGGAGAAAACAAGCAAGCAATGCCACCAACGATGCTGACCGTTATTGTATTAGCCTCACGTTGAGTTCCAAAAGCTACAGTAGCTGGATCTACGCCGCCCTCCTCCTGGTCCCTCTGTTCAACATCGTCGTAGCATTACTGCCGCTCTTCCGCCCGGCAGATGACCTCTCTGACATCCCCCTGACGCCTTCTCAGAGGAAGCTTCTCGGACTGCCACCGATCGCGAAACCGACCCCGGGGGCCACCGCTATCAGCACACCCCCCAAGTATTCCAGGACGCCATCATTGGCAGGAACGCCGGCTAGCATGAAGACGGGTGGCTCTGCGCTGTCGGTGGTCAATAACGGTAGCCCGGGAAGAACTCTCAACGCGCCGTACTCGCCTTCGCCCGTCAGCCCTCTGTTTCAGAAGGCCATGCAGGGGAACAAGCAGTCTACGATGAACGTTCCCAGCCCACTCGGCGCCAGCACGATGAGCAACCCCTTTGGATCGAGCATCAGCAGCAGCGGTTTTGGATCCAGCATAGGCAGCAGTGTGTTTGGCGAAGGTCCGGCCACGCCGACCCCGGCGTCTGGAAAGCGGTCGAATGTGTCGAGTGTTGCGTTGACCAACAAGTGGCTGTTTGAGAAACGAAGGAGGCCGGATTGCTGACTTCTGCTGGTATGTTCGTAGGATTGACTTTTGTTTGCTCACTCGCACTTCCTCCTCAACCAGTGGTGGTTTCCTCCTATGTCGACTAGAGGTAGCAGCAGCGTGATGCAGCAGGGTCTGTGATCACCACTTCACCACTTAGGCGGATTCTTCCTTCGTCTTTGTGAGGAGTTTCCTTCCCTTACTGTATAAGGTTCTTGTATGTTAGCTGTGGACTGGACGCTGAGAATGATGTCTGCATGGCTTGATTTTCATAAGCCACGGGCTTGTTCAGTCAATGATGGGGTTTTCCGTTTTAGGGCGCATTTTCTTAGCGAGAAGAGAACTACTGATCCAAGATACCCATTTGTTTTTTTCCAAGCCATAGCAGTCTTCTTCTCACTTTTGATATTCCGATCATGATCATGAGAGCGTGACGAGACCCTACTCCTATATTCATCGTAGATGTATGAGGTCATTTCACGTTGCATCGCTCTCTGTCTGTATGGTTGGTAGGTAGTACAGATTTCTGGTATTTGTTCATCTGTATTTCGAGCCAGCGGCCGTGTGTTGCTGCTGCTGTCTCTTCTACTTCCATTCCTCCAATTGTTACTTTCCCCATGGTATCATTTGAGCTCTAAACAAAAAACGGATCGGAAGAATTAACAAAACAAAAAGGTCCCGAAAATGTCCGCTTTTCAGAAAGTGGTGTTGAAGAAAATCCATCCAAGCAAAATCTACCCCTTTCCACATCAAATCCAAATCACATCATTAGAAGTTTTCCACCTTTCCTTCCTCCCCTCCCTTGCTCTTCACACCCTTATTACCACCATCGCACCCCCTCGTCCACCCTAAGAACTCGGCGACGGGCTCGGCGTATTAACCAGCGTGTCCGGACTCTCGCCCTCCGATTGATTCCTCGTCGGCAGGTTTAGCAGGTTAGGATTATTGTTGGACGGTGGCGGCGGCACATTAGCAGCAGCGACCGCTTTGCCCTTTTCCGGTTTCGTCGATCTACCACGGTTCTTCTCTTCGTCGCTATCTTCCGCTTCTTCTGGGATTGTGGAAGTGCCGGGGGCGATGGCGACTACTACTGAGGGCGGTTTCTTGAGTCCGTTGTTGCCGCTGCTGCTAATCACGTTCTCGTCGACGGGAGAAGCGGGGACGACGACGATTTTGTCTAGGGGGACGGGAGACCCGGCGGGGCCATCTGTTGGTGACGAAGGGGAAGGGAAGGATGTTAAGGAGGAGCCACCAACAGCGGTCTGTTGTGGTTGTTGGTGTTCTTTCGAGGACTGCTGCTGCCCCTGTTGCTGGTTCTGGTTCTGAGATTTTCCTTTTAGTCGCGGTTCCCACGTCAATACTTCCTTTGCCAGTCCATTCACGCCAGCGACGATGATTTCTGGCCTTGTGAACGCTAGCAAGCCTTCGGCGTGGCCTGAGGCGCGCTCCTGGAAGACAACGTCGTAGACGGAGTTGCCCCATGCCGGGCAGACGTAGGTGTGTTTTTCGGCCGAGCGGGCGGCGGCTTCAGAGCGGGATAGGGGGACTTGTTTGTTGAGAGCGGGGAGGGCGTCGGTTGATGCCCCTGCTGCCGCTTTGGCTGTTGCTGTTTCTGCGGATTCTGGTGCTGCTGGAGATTTACTGCTGCTTCTCCCGGTGCCGGTGAAGACTGTTATCGCGACCTTGGGCTTCTTTCCGGTTGCTTTCGCCATCCTATTTCCACCATCATCCTCAGGATACGCAGCGCAATGCGCCCAGTACCTCATGGCCGTCTCCGGACCGGGTAACCACAACATGTTCGTCAACGTAATGATCTTCTCATGCGTGAAAGACGGCGACGACAAGGCCGCTTCATCCAATCCCATAGCGCGCAACCCCCTGAGCACAAAGACGAGCATGCCAGTGGGAGAGTCGCACAGCGCGTAAGCAAGCGTGTTGGGATCCTCGGCGAGACCGCCGTCTCCACCGAGAGCATTCAAACTCAGCTTTCCTTTTCCTTCAGCGGTCGTCTTTCCCCCGTTCCTCGCTAAAACCCCCCAATCCTCCCCCTTATACCCCCACTTCTCCCTCTTCAGCATCTTTGCCACCTTCCACTTGACCCAGTGCCCGGTACCCTGTTCCTTTCTCGTCGGCGCTTTGAGGGGTGGAGCGATCAGGTGCGCGCCCACGCACGACTCGGCGTGGTGTGTGGACAGCCTGTTGACCACCCGGAAGTCGATCGCGGCCGGCGAGAGGTGGCCTGGCCCGGAACCGGTGACGAGATACTGGGCGTAGCCGAGGCGGCGCATCAGAGTGTTGAGGATCGTGGCGGAGGCGGGGATGGGCGAGAGGTTGGCTGGGAGGGCGTCGCTTAGGCCAAGGCCGGGGAGAGAGGGGATGACGAGGTGGAAGGCTTGCTGTTGCTGAGAAGTGCCATCTTCTGATGATGGTGCCGCATCAGGATCTGTGAGGGGCTTGATGAGGTGCCCCAGGGAGAGGTTGGTGAAGGGGAACGGAGGAATCAGGAGGAGAGGCACGGCGTCGGGATGGGAAGAGCGTGCGTGGATGAAGTGGACTCGGAGGGTGGCGTTGTCGAGATTCGGAAGGGTGATGGTGGTGCGGAACTGGGGGAGGGTGCTGTTGAGCGTGCTTTCCGCTTCGCGCCAGGAGTATCTCTCGACCCTATGCAGGAGTTATATGTTAGTCTAGTGTCCTAACCCTTCTTTAACTCGTATTTATGTATGCCGTCTGGAATGTTGTTCATACCAAAAATCAATGAGCGGTTCCACGATCGGCTTGGGCTCCCACCAGTCCTTAGACTTGTTGCCTGAGCTGGAGCCCTCATGGGGAAGACGGGTAAGCTCCAGCTTCTGTCTGGTGAGGTCAAGGTGCTTGGTAGGGATCTGATAATCTTGTATTAGCCATATGTCTCAGCATAAAGACGAGTTGAGTTATGTGTACTCACATGAATCTTATAAGGCTTCACTTCCTCACCAGGGGCTACCTGGACATCACTGTTTGGATCCGCCATGGTTGTTCGATATCATTCCTCGTTTTCAAATAGCTCTTGATGTTGTACTGAAAAAGGTGAGACGAGACAACGAGGTGCCGGCTATGGTTAATAATTATAAGTGTGAAGATATATCGAAAACGACAGTCGAGAATTCGATCGAGAGAGTCACAAGTAAGAACAAAGAAGAGTTGAGAATCTCAGTGCCACCTAGACATGCAGCGGTCCCTCAACGAATATGTATACATGTGAGAAAGGAAGGAAGAGAAAAAAAAAAGAAGAAAAAAACAGAACAAAAAGGATTTTCAGGCACCAGATGGGGATATGGGTCTGGGCTGGAGAAAACTAAAAAGAGGTAGGGGACTAGGTAGGTAGGTATGGTCGGTACCTAGCTTGAGAGGAGAGGAGGTAGGTATAGTGCCCCGGAGGCACAACCCCCCTCCCCTCGTTTATAAGTACAGAAAAGTATATTTCAGGACCTGCATGCGGACTCGAAAAAGCCGTAAAAGCCGTTGGCGCACCTTTGTCAGGCCATCCGAGAAGCAGGCCAAGAGAAAAGTACCTGCTTTTTGCTGTGCTTATGCAAGGTCGACTAATACAATATGTACCTAGGTAATGTAGATAATTCTACTGCCTGCAGCCAGCAGCCAGCATGCGCGCCCAAAAGTAATAGCGCCAGAAAACTAGGACACCAGAAACGAGGACGGAAGGTTTGACCGTTTTTGTTCCAAGCCATCGATAGTAGTGTACTTCCCTCGGGTACGCAATGTACCCGCATTCTTCTCCTGTATGCTGTATGCTGTATATGCAGTTGTCGGATTATAGCTATTTTAGTTTAAGCCTCTATTGTTTGTGGAATGGGGTTTTTGTTTATCAACTGCTTGTTCCCCCCTCCTCCCGGTCCGTATTTCCCTGTTACCTATCGCATCACGGACTTCTCTCTTTTTTTCTTTTTTGCACAATCGCAAAACTTCAGTTGCCGAAACGGCGCGCGCCTTTGCTTTGGCTTGGCTTGGCCGTTCGGAGGAAACCCTATGAAGGGAGCCGGGATCGTCATTTGGTACAATGAAAGGACGGCAGCAATGCGCGCCATATCGCCAATGATACCGTAGTCATATTTAAGGGGTCGGACTAGGTCGGCTAAGGGGGGGTTGGGCCTGTTTGGCTTGGTGGGGGGAGGGGGGTAACCGACTGACTGACGACAAGGTCACAAGCCTGCAATGCGAGAGGAGGGCCGAGAGAAGAGGAGACAGAAAGAAAAGAGAAAGAGGGTCTCGAAAGCAAGAAACGGACGATGCCAAATCTCCAAATCATGGAAGGGAACGAAACCGAAAAGGACTTTGTTCGTCGCATATCCACATCCACATGCGATTTGGCGATTTCCGGGATCCGACTGCGTACACACCATGATGCCGGGCGGTTAGCAATGTTCGATAATGAACATGGACCGTTTTCCCAAACTTCCAGAAACTAACTTCAAGCCACGCCAATTGGACGTTATGATTGTGTTTAGGTAGTGTACACGTTCTCCATTGATGTCCCTTTCCAAAGACCAATGGACGTTTTGGAGTCGGTCGTCCAACGTTCGTCATCCCCACGAACCGTTGGACTTTCACTTGAACGCGCGCCGCCCAAAAACGCACCGCACCCTGGCGATCTCACAACCACCACCCAACCACCCTGCCGCCTATCTGTGGCTAGAGCACCACCGTTGCACAATTGGACTTGAGGCCTTCTCGTACCTCCATTGGCCAGTTTCCCAATTTGCCGCGGCAGCAGCCACATGAGCCGTGCCTCGGAAGTCATGAAACAGTGGCGGTGCTGACGAGGCCTTGCATTACCACTCCTACTTTGCGAACCCTTGCAGGTTTCGAACGGGAAATTGATCAACCAAGGGTCCGACCAACCGACAATTCGACGATTCGACAATGGGATGGGGTGCAATAGCAGTGTGTCACTTTATTGTCTCGGTTGTGCCTGCCGGGGAAAGTTTGGGGTTCTTCACTCCTGTGAGAACATTGAGGTTTGGGCAGAGCCGAGAGAGGGACCAAAGGTAGCGAAGAGTGAGCGCACTTGAACCAAGCATCAAGTAACCGCGGTACATGTCACATCACGGCTTGACATCATCTGGGGATTTGAGATGAGGGTAAAGCGACTGTCTGCTATTCAACGAAACGCGAACCAGATCGCATTGCGTGTGTCACACGCCCACCTGCCCAATTGATATTGTATCTCTTATGCTACACGACATGTAAGCAAGGCGTCCGTATGCACTCGCCACTCTCTTGATAGAGCGATGGGCCAACGATGTGGCTTAAGGATGATCTTGAAGTTCATTATTTTGTCTTCTACGCATTTCTGTAGCTGTTCTATCAACTGCACTCGCCACAACTGGTCGAGCAGATCTGTGGGCGGCCTCCCTTGGACTCATGTCCGCCCATGATTATCAGTCCTTTGCAGAACCAAGTTCTTGAAACCTCCTATCACATCCTCAATACACCACCCTCAGGCATGTTAGCCAACAGCTCAAGAAGGCCGCTCACTTGTAGTGTAATTGATCGCCGCCACACGACGCCGGTCTTCTTGTCGCCACAATGGCACCTCAGCCACAAACAAAACCAATGACTGCAATTGGTGTTCCCCTTATTTCCCTTCCAAGAATCATACACAACAGCCAACAAACCAAGCTGAAACCCATCACCACAGATTCTTCTAGCCGCTCCGTCGCGGGGCCTGGGCTCCTCCTGGAGGAACAGCTGAGCCTGCAGCCCCCCGGAGGTTGATAGCTCCGATGCGAGATACAATGTTGCTTCCAACCGCATCCACGGCTCCACGGGGGGAAGTCAGCGAAGGGCCCTGTGCTGCCGTCTGTTGTACGTGGAAGAGCTTGATGTTGGTCGTGTTCCAGATGCCCACAGTGCCTCTGGCAACCTGCATTTCGCTGGCAAAGACGAACCCCCAAAGCAGGGACTCGTACCATCCCAGCGCCATTGGCGACCATTCAAACATGTGAACCCGTACAGGCGAGGCATCCACGCCAACAAGTTGGATCTCCTGGATCCTCTGTAAAACTGCCGGCGTGGGCGAGTCTGTAGCAATGGATTGGCGAGGTAGCAGCGCCGTGAGCTGATTGATCAGCGTCAAGATGGTATGAAGCGGCAGCTCTGGGAGCCAGCTATCAATCCATTCAGCGGTTGGCTCAAAGGCCCCGGTCTGGGACTGGCCGGATATAGAGTAGCCGCCCAAGCTGGTTGTGCTGTTTTGCCGGGAGAAGCGCGGTCCTGCCGGCATCTTACCCCTGGCCTTTTCCGACATGCCTCGAAGCTGTCTGGATACATCACTGCCATCCGCATGGGGTTCTACAGAAGATGCATGGGACGGATTCTCGCTATGGCTTGAAGGAGACGGGGTAGGCCGTTGCTCATCATCGCTGTCGTCATCGTCACCAACGGCGAATGCTCCATCCTCGGGAACATCATGGAGCGTAGGAACCCGCGTGATAGACGCTGTGGGGCTCCGTAGACTTTCCAACGAGCTTCTCGTTGAGTTAGTCTCCAATGGGTCATTTGAGGCAGCAGCCTCCTTCTTTTTTCGGTTACGTCTCTCTATCTCCTCCTGGCCACTTTCCAATGTGAAAGAGCGCAGGGCTTCGAATCGCTTTCTATTCCTAATAATGGCGTATATAAAGTGGGGGTTCTCTGCGGAAATTCGTCAGAACACAAGTCAACCAACTTCCCAGTGATGGTGTGACTTACTCTTATACTGATGCTCCACAATAGCATTGATGGACTCCAACAATGATCTTAGTAGATTATGATTTGTCTCATTCGCCATCAAGAACGAAGGGGATGACATTGAGTTATAGAGTTGGATGAGTCTGGTGCAGGTAGATCCGCTGAGTCCCTCGAGGTAAGCGGATATGTTATTAATAACAGCCAGGAGCGCAGGATAAATGACGGTCAGCTTCCCCTGACTCTTAGTGATGAGATTATATATAGACTAGCAGCTGGTTAGAATCAGAGCTCCAGATTTGTGCTTGGGGAGACTCACTTGGATGAGGAAGTCTGCATAGGTTCCCCTGAAGCCAGTAATCCGGATAGCCGGGGGAAGCGTCTCTTGGGCCTCAAACATTTTGTTGAGGTTGATGCCAAAGTTCTTCTCTGCGCTAAGAGTCTGGAGCAGGAAAGCACACATCCTCACCACGCCCTGCTTCGATGCGTCGCCCTTGTACTCGAGCGCATAGAATAGAACAAAAATTACAAAGTCATGTGCTCGTTCAGTGTCGATCATGAAAGAGCGGAAGCGTTTATTGCACTGGGTCAGTTCCCAGAACAGCATGATGGTCTCGGGAGCGAACCGAACTGAGTTCTGTGCCCCGGGGATATAGGAAGCATTGGCCTGGAGCGGTTGATGCAGTATCCGCGTCATACCATCCACGATGAACTGGAAATCTTGGGGCCGATGGAGCCTGCCAGCAAAATGACGGTAGAAGTTCTTGGGTGTCAGAACTCCTGGCTCCTCTGGGACAGGATAGAGCAGAACCATCAAGAGAAATTGCAGAGTATATGTGACGAGAATTTGTTTTGGATCCTTGAAAACTAGAGTGTTGTACGGCACACGCCAGGTGGCAGGGTTATACTTGAGTGTCTAGCACATGGTTAGCATGTGTGACCTGCGGGGACGAACATGGTAACTTACCGTGTTCAGAAGCGAGCACAAGACTGAGAGAACCACTTGCTTGTCTGGACAAGTGCATATGTGGGTGAGGGCCCGGGTTCCCTTCAGCGGCAAGACACTCGGCGACATATACATGCTTTGGCTCGTCAGGGTCAAGAGCAGCCGCAGGATTTCACATCGGTTGCTCTCGTGCTCTTTGGTCGTTGGTATCGATGTCGCACAGCCCACGCCACTCTGCCAGATCGAATAGCTGACTTTGGGACTGCCATGTGGTTGTCTTGGTACCGTAAGGTCGGAGAAGAACAGCAAATCGATAAGGGTGTCGATAAGCTCCTCGGCTAGCGGCTTTGCGTCCTCGAACTCTTCGGGCGGTCTAGGCTGGACTTCTTGCGACTCGTCGAAGAGCACCTCGTTGGCTATTAGAGATGTCCTGGTGCGTTTGCGACGGCGGGCCCAGAAGAAGTTCTCCTCCCAGGCTTGGAGCGACTCTTTCTCGTAGAGAAACGGGAGGATGCGGGTGAGGACTCGGATGCAGTTGAGAGCATGACTGTCGGGAGCGATCTCAGGATCGGGGAACGAGGGGTGGTGACGGAGTACAAAGAGTCGCGATGTCACGGCTAATATCAACGTTTCCAGATTCTCCAAGGCATTGTCTCGGGTTCGGCGAACGTCGGCAGGGGCGAATAGACTGAAGACATCTTCCGAGGTTTCGGGCAATTCCCAGAACTACAAACAACACACACGGTTAGCCCCAATTACCGCTAGATGTGGGTGAGGACGGGTTCATGAAGGTATGCACGGGAGGACGACCGGAGGAGACAGCTGGGTATCAAGGACAATGGACTAGGCAATACTGACGGATGTCCAGTACGTATCATCGGCGGGGATGTGTCGTTCTTCAGAGAGGCGGAAGATGCCCTTCTTGAATACTAGCTTAGAGTCGCTCGCACCCATGTTGGCAGCTTAGGAACATAGCATTCATTGAGATCATGCCACAATTCAAAATGAACCGGGAGCGGAGGATGGGGAGGTGCAGAGATAGATCCGCTATTTCTCGTTTCTTGACGTGTCGCTGGCTCGTTGGAATGGTGGACTTGTGATGGTTGTAGTTTGCAGATGGTTTGGGTCAGTGAGGTGCAACCGGTTCGTTACATCACTGGCTGCGACTTGTCAGTGTGTCTCTGTCGGGGGAAGCTAAAGGGAAGGTGGTTCCACCCCGGGAACCCCCAGGGCATCGAATCGGTTGGACCGATCTGGTCTGTGCATTCTGGGGTCGGCCAGCACGGCATGCTGCCGTCTCATTTCCATAACCCATATGTAACCCTAACCCAGAAGCAGCAGCAGCATCATGATCTGGCCTTATCGACAATCCGTCAAGGTGCCCTTCCGAGTATCAAAGCTGGCCAAAACCGTTGATGACAATAACAACAACACCACTGTCAACCTTTTCCGCCGATATAACCTGGACCTGCCGATGAAATCTCCAGGTGACATTGGGCTAAAGAATTCTGTTTATTATCGACGTCAACGGTCCCCCGGCTACCCCCTCCTTCGGAGCGCATCTTGAACCCCGAGCTTCGAGACAGGGACCATCCACATATCGCCCACCATGTATACATCAGTAGTAAGACTACAGAATGTATTTGGCTTTTTCACAACAGTCGCCTTTGTAGTCGCGGCCTTCATTGCCGCCTCCGACTTCGTTACAGAACGGGCGCCGATTGTTCGAACCCTTAAGACAACCAGTGTCCAAGTGTGAGTTGTGATGCCTGCCCCCCTCTGTACCTGGACACGCGCGATCCTCTTGTGCCATGCATCTCCCATCATTCAAATCGCCTGCTAACCACCTGCTAAACCCCAACAGAGTCCGAGGCCGACCGCACTACTACAGCAGCAAAAAGGAAGAATACGCCGTCATCAACTTCTCTCTCGACGCCGACCTGTCCTCGCTCTTCACATGGAACACCAAGCAAGTCTACGTCTACGTAACCGCTGAGTGGCCGGCGGCCGACCATGCGAAGACGAATGCGACCAACGAGGCCGTGATCTGGGACACCATTATCACCTCCCCCAGTGCCGACCATCTGGCCAACATTGGTCCTGTGGCCATGAAGAAGCTGCGGAAGAGCGCGGGCGGGAAGAGTATCGATCCTAACCGGTAAGCAACTACCTACCTACCACATACCTCTTCTGTGACCTAGTTACTAACTCTATTCCCGAACAACAGCGGCAAACTCATCCTCAAGAACCAACGCCACAAGTACAAAATCACCCACCCCTCCGGAAAGCTCGCCATGACCGACAACGTCACCCTCCATCTGCACTACAACGTCCAGCCGTGGGTTGGTCTGCTCACCTGGGACCAGGACGTCGACTACGGGTACTGGAAGGCTCTGAAGAACGGGGTGAGCAAGCGCTTCAAGCTGCCTGCGATTAAGGAGAAGAAGCCGGCGTCGGCGGGCGCCCGGTAGCAGTGACATGGTGTGGGAGATGGAACGAGGGGCGAGAAATAAGGACCGCTAGGATGTATAGAGAAGAAAGCGTAATAAAATTATAATAACGCCAACCATGCGCCTTGGGGATAGATACGAGGGCAGTGTCGCAGTTGGTGAACCTCCGGAACGTATACCAAGAATTGGGTTTCAGTAGGAGCCCGCTCGTGGCAGCTCAGCTGTGGAAGAGGCCCATGATCATGTCAACGAAATGCGGAACAGGAAGCGAGCACCATATCCGGGAATGGACCAGTGCCTGGACGTTCTTCGACAATGTAATACCCCTGTTTATTCTCACGTCTTTCATGTTGAAGGGCAAGCGTATCAAGATACCATAGCAGTTTTAAAGGTTAGGGCAAGGAGGACAGTGATATATGGACAATGTGATCTTTGTTTCCGCTATACATATGTACACCAAAGATAAAGGTATTACTCCACTACACTTTGCTAAGTGTTTTGCAATACACTATGTCCTATGAGACCCGCTGTGCACTTACTCCAATCCATCCACACGGAGTATAAACAAGTTCGATGCTTCGCAAGTATATACAAGTACATGATGTCCCATACGTTCAACACATAGTGTTTGATGCTACTTGAGCCGCTTATGCCTGGGGGCGCAACTACTGTGAACCGCTGCCCCTACCACCGCGACCAGCACCACCACGACCACGTCCTTCACCCCTACCCCGACCGCCACGGCCACGGCCACCACGGCCACCCCTAGGCGAATCAAGGCTAGCGGGGGGAGGAACCGCAGAGTACACGCCGGGAGCTGGCGAAGACTGCTGTTGCGCTTCACCACTGAAGTTACCACCGACGTTGGCGAGGGCAGGCGCCGACTGATCAACACCTCCTGGCTTGCCACCGCGACCACGGAAGTTACCCCTGAAGTTACCGCCACGTCCACCACGAGCGCCTTGAGGGGTACCGGGGCCAGGGGAACCCTTAAAGCCGGGGTCCGGGCCATACGGCTGTCTCTGGGGCTGCTGATGACCGCTTGGGCCATTGGGAGCCTGGCGATAGACGAGGTTGCTGTGCTGGTTCTCGCCCTGCTGAGGGCTACTCTGCTGGTGAGGCGACTGATAACCCCCACGACCACCACGGCCACGACCACCGCCGTGAATAGCACCGCGCCAGGTTCCTTGCAGAGGAGGAGGCTGGGGTGCGTCACGGTATTGCTTGCCATTAGCCTGCATCCCGTAACCACCGTGAGCCGTCAGTGTCGTAACCGAAGGATTGGTGGGTTGTCTAGCCATGGCTGCCTTGGAGCCAACGACGACTTGGCGGTTGGTAAGGTTGAGGCAGGTGTGGGATGGCACCGTCTGGCCACGGAAAGGAGGGCATCGGTCACCGAGAGTGGTCCCACTCATGAAAGTAACATCGAAGACCACATCCAGCAACTTGGCCGTCGGGACGCGACTGATACCCACCACAGTTCCACGGTAGGCGATGGGGACCTTGCCAACCTCAGCGACATAAACGACACGATCACCCAGGCCGAAGTGCTGGTTTCCAAGACGATGTTCCGCGTCACGAGGGCGCAGCAGAGCATTGCGAGGAACGTTGGGCATCCTCTTGTTCGCTGCAGCTAGTTGTCCGAGCTGCAGCCTGTCGGCTTCAGCAGCGAGCCTCATGACAACATCGGAATCAAGCTGCTCTGCGTCAAGCGGAACTCGCTCCATCTGGCTCGTCTTCAGTGTCTTCAACCAGGCACCGATCTCCTTCACTCTAGCCGAGGCAACAGCCGGCTCGGGCCAGAGATCCGTCTCAGTCAGCTCGGCGCTAGAGGGATTCTGTTTAACGGAAGCAAAGAAATCTGGAAACTTGTTCATATACTCAGCGAGCATCGCCCTAGCAGGCCCACTGAACTCCCAACCGGTTTCGGACTTGCGGGAATAGCCAAGCACCTTCTGCTTCTTGCCTTCAAACTTAAGGTTGAGGCCTAGGTTGACCCGCAAGCCGCCAAGTGTTGTGATGAAGTAGGAAGACGTGATCTTGCTCAAAGTAAGAGGGTGAAGGTCCAACTCCCTGGCAACCATGAATGACGGGCGATAGTGGTTGTTCCGTTGTGCATCCAATATGATCTGGCGAGCAAAATCCGGTTCCCGCTCTTTCAAGGCGGCAAGCCAGACAACAAGCTTGTTGTTGCTGTAACCTTCAACTTCAACTGGGCGGCCGTAGTTGAATTCGCCCAAGAAGAAGCCAACGGACTTGATGGGAAATTCTTCCTCAAGAGGCAAGGCAGCCCTCTCAATGAAACGTTCATCCTCGTTGACAACCTCGTCGACAATGATCTGTGCGGCGTAGTCCGTCTCCATGCCGGGAATCGGGCCGTACTCCTTCACTGTCGCGCCTTCATCAGTTTTGATCAGGCCCTTGAGCATGTGTACGTGGACCAACGACTCCACCTGACCGATCAATATACCTAGCCGCTTGCTGTAGAAGTTCTCGATTCTGTGAGCCGTCTTGCCCCATTGCTCGATGTCCCGCGAGGAGTGATTGCGCGATACCACCTGTCCGCTACCGTCTTCTGCCAAATAATAATCAAAAAGCTCGTCGGATACGCCCACGATTTTAGCCTCTTGAAGGAAGGGGTAGCCAACGAAGCAGCGCTTTCCAAGCTTGCGCTTCGCTTCCTCGACGTTGGTGCGCTTCTCCGTATCCAGGATATTGACTACCATGCTCTGATTGCGACTCTCCGACTGGAACACGTTGACGCCATGGAACCCAAGAGAGGCGGTGTATGGCAGAGTAGCCAGAGATGGGAATCCAGCCAGCGCTGATTCGTTCAGCAGAGCACCGGCGGTTAAACCAACACGATATTCCAGTCCCTCCACGGGCGGAAGATCGAAAATGTTCTCGACACAGTGGCAGTGGGCGATGGACGGGAAGACTCCGACAAGGGAGGAAGGGTATTCAAAATCCACCGAATCGGAATAAGTGAACTTGAGGGCGACACCAAAATCGTTCCTCGACTTCTCAACGTCCGAGAGAAGTTCGTTCTTGGGGCCCATTGCTGCAAGCAGCCGTTTCTCGTCAATGAAGGGAATCTTGACGACGGCTTCCCAATCCATCTTCTTACCATTCATGTCGAGCTCAAAGTCTCTTGGGTAGAAGTCGATGATGGGAGAATCGGGGTTCGTCATAAGATCCCAATACACTGTCGGCACAATCTTTTTGCTGCGGTCTGGCAAGACACCCATCAGCTGCTCATATGGCTTGAACGGCTGACCCATCTTGAAATTGAGGTCGGCCTTCAGGCCTTTCATGACATCGGAAATCATGGGAGCATAGTGGTAGCGATAGAACCAGGGCCAAGAAGCAATACCACGGTAGTAGTAGTAGAGCACCCATTGAAGACCCTGGACGTAATTCTCCGTCAACTTGCGGAGTTCATCCTCCTTGTTTTCCGGGGTCCAATCCTCGAACTTCTCGGCATAGTACTTGTCTTTCCACTCCTGGAACTTTTGCTGGTACTTAACCTCCATGGCAGCTTTCGAGTCGGCCGCAGTTAGATCCAGGACTTGGGCGTTGTCGTACTTCTTGATGATACGGAGAACGGCTGACTGGGCTTCCTCGTCCTCTTCCGACTCGTCGTCTCTCTCGGGGAAGGACAAGATTAGGTGGCGGTGTCCCTCATCGTCTTCCTTAGTTGCCCAAGGAATGTGGGCAGTATCAGCCAGGTCTTGGACAAACTTGCGGTCCTCGGCCTTCAACTCGGTACCGAGATCAAGGGTGTTAGTACTCCTGTTGGTGAGGAATTTCCTAATCTTCTGCTTCCAGAGGTTCTTCTGATTCGTGGTGACGATGAGCTTGCCCTTGATCTTGGCCTTTGCTGTCTCTGCCTCGTCATTTTCGAGCATCTTCTTGGCCCGAAGCCAGCTTTGATCCTCATGTTCATGTTCGAAAAAGCGATACTCCTCCTTGCCGAGTTCTTCCAGAAGCAGGCCGAGTCTCTGCAGGTTGACCTTACCGCCCTCGTTGATATATCCGTCGCCACGTGGAAGAATTTCTTTGTATATCCTGAACATGAGCGAAAGAGCGCCTTCATTGATGTGAAGCCGCGGAAGGTTGGGAAGGAAATCGTTTCCGACAAAGAAGGCCATAAGAATGAAGTCGTCAATAACCTTCTCCATATCGAATGGAAAAGACATAGCTCCAGGTTTCTTGAGATCCTGGAACTCCAGCTCCAGATACTCGCGGACTATGCAAAGATGCATCAAATAGAAGTTTTGCTCCTCCAGTCCCTTTGCCTTATGCTTAGCTGGGCCGCGGCCAAAGGTAACTTCCTCGCGCAGAAGGCAGAAGTGAGGATCATGGCTGAGGAGGCCAAGCATGATCAGATCGGCGTCGAGACCATACAAACAGTGACGGACGTTCGCGTCATAGTCGGGTTGAGCGCGCGCATTGCGGATGTACTCCATGATCTTGTGCTCACCCTCACCAGGGACCTCGTGTCCAGACAGGACAATCTCGGGCTGTTGCCAGTCCCTGTCTTCCGATACCTTCTTATTGATGAAATACCTCAGCTGTTGCGAGAGCTTGGCCATGAATTCGGTTCCTATGCAGCGAGTTAGCCTCCGGGAAAACACTCAGTGGGGACCAGCGCCAGACATACCAGGTGTAATGCAGTTGCTGTCGAAAGGTTCTTCTTTGGGCAGTTCCTTGCCCTCACGAATCGCCTTATCTCTGGCCTTCTCGTTGTCCAGCGCAGTACGGAAACGACGAGCACGCTGCTGGTTCATCTTTGCGCGAGGAGCAACGCCATCTATAGCCATGAAGAAAAGCTTTTTGGGCTTAATTTTCCCGAAGAGATGTTCAATGTAGTTGAATATAGCAATGAACATCTCCTCCTCTGTCATCCGAAATTGTACATCGCTCGTATCCTTATGGGTACAGTTGTGAATGATACCGTTCATGTCCAACTAGGCAAACCGGTTAGCTAGGAAAGTAACGCAAGATAGCCATCAGGCCACGGGAGGGAGCAGCGAACATAAAGGCAATCGAACTCGGGGATACGGTTCTCGGCGATGAGCTGAGAGATGGCGGGATACCGCTCCGAGAGCCATCTGAAGAACTTGGGAACACTGGATGAGAGAAGGTGTTAGCCATATGCCTGAAGGCGCGCGCATACACGGCGAGGGAGGAGCTTTGAGAGTAACACACCCCATGTTGGCTGACTGGCGTGTGGCGCGGGACTAGATGTGTACACTGCTAGGAGTTTGCGAAGGATGTTTGAAGTCGGGGCGCGCTGAGCGATAGTGGGAGACGTTGCAGAGTCTACCTAGTTGCTGCTTTCAAGGGGCGAGGAGAGGCGACAAGCTGGTCGTCCAAATGCCGGCACTGAAGAATAATGGCCGGGCTTTTAGGTAGCGAAACCTCCAGGGATCGCAATGGCGCAATAAACCGAAGGGCGACGAAGCAGCAAGATCCAACTAAGCTTCCAGGCTTTCTTAGCTACAGGACTGAAAACGCTGTCTATGGAAGGGAGGAAGAGGCGTGTCTTTCGAGCGACGGACAGCGGCAGTCGGGAAAAGAAGCTACTATACTGCTAACAAAAGCGAAAAGGATGGAAAATTCGAGGAGGGGCCTAAAGCGTGGCGGCCTATGTGTAAGGTAGAGATAGTGGAGAGGAAGTGGTGATGTCTACGAGAGATGGAACCACAAAACAATTCAACAAGTGGAAGTGGAAGTGGAAGTGGAAGGTCCGTCAGAGGTGTGGATGGGACGGGGAAGGTGTCCCGGGCCTGGGCTCCGGGCAGGCTGTGACACACTGCAGTTTCCAGTTGGCCTCCATTGCCCCACGGCCTGACTCTGCCCGGCGTGAGCGGCGGTAGGTAGAGGTAGCGCTCGGCCCGGCCAGGCCAGTGGTGAGCGCCCGCCACCTCATCAGGCTCTGTCCCCACCAAGGGAATCGAGGTGACGGGCCCCCTCGACGAGCGGGACAGAAGTGAAGCTGTTCGGGCGGGCAATGTAGCACGGACCACCTGGTATCCCCGGTCCGTCACTGCTCGGCTCAGAAGTGACATCAAGGAACGCCTTCCCCACCGGCGCCCGCGCTGGCTTGAGGCTCTGTGGAGTAACTTGACGAACCCCGTCCCATCCGCCCTGCAGCAGCCGTCGTCTCTCCAACGGAACTGAACCCCACGAAACAGCGTTCGTCAAAGTGCCCGTGGTCCCTGAAAAGGCGGAACAGAGTGGCAGAAATCAATTAATTGGAAGTCGCGTCGCGTTTAGAGGTAGTTAGCGCTTCAACCACTGCAAACGCCGTCCGTCGCATGGGCAATCACTTTGACTTGCGCCTCTGATTTCTATTCCATTACCTACTTTCCTCGCCTGTTGGAATCTTAGACGACCTGGAAACTTCCGTTGAAAGGAACATCTGTCGCGCTATTTCTTGACCTCATACTACTTACTGACCAAGCACATCCATCTACTCACGCTCATTGTTAAGAGAGCTTGTTTCCATCCCTGTGGCCTTCGCTCTCACATCCGTGGTGGCTCATCCAGCAGCACCAAGCAAGACTCCCACAACAGCTGCGCAACGCGAAAAGCGACTCTTGGCCACCTCCAGAACATCTATTACGCCCGGCCACCCAACTCACGTTATCAGCTTTACTGAACCCACAAACTCAAGATGGCGCGCGACGAGATTGTCGACGATGTTGACGGTAAGCTTATGAAGCTCGGGTTGCGAGCTTGCTGCCAGCCTGTGCAAAAGTGCTGACATTAGGACGCAGTCAACATGGAGGAGGATGACGCCGAGGCCGAGCAGCGCCTGATCAACGAAGAGTACAAAATTTGGAAGAAGAACAGCCCCTTCCTCTACGACATGATGCTCAGCACGGCCTTGGAGTGGCCTACCCTCACGACACAATGGTTCCCCGATGTCAAGAACCCCAAAGACAAGAGCCACACCGTCCACAGACTGCTTCTCGGAACCCATACCGCTGAGGGCAAGCCCAACTACCTCCAGATCGCCGAAGTCGAGATCCCTAAGATGGTCGAGCTGAATCCCCGCGACTACGACGAGGAACGCGGCGAGATTGGTGGCTATGGCAGCAAGGCCTCTTCCGGGGAGCCCTTGTGCATTCGGTTCAAGATCGCCCAGAAGATCGACCACCCTGGCGAGGTCAACAAGGCTCGCTACCAGCCCCAAAACCCCGATATTATTGCCACCCTCGCTGTTGACGGCCGTGTCTTGATCTTCGACCGCACAAAGCACAGCATCACGCCTTCCGGCACTCCTAGCCCTCAACTTGAGCTGATTGGCCACAAGGAGGAAGGTTTCGGCTTGAACTGGAACCCGCACGAGGAAGGCTGCCTTGTGACCGGCAGCGAAGACAAGACCGTCCTCCTGTGGGACCTCAAGTCCTACGAAGGTACCAGCAAGCAGCTCAAGTACTCTCGCAAGTACACGCACCATAGCCACATTGTCAACGATGTTCAACATCACCCCTTGGTCAAGTCATGGATCGGTACCGTCTCGGACGATCTCACTCTCCAGATCATCGACGTCCGCCGTCCAGAGACCGACAAGGCAGCTATTGTCGCCCGTAACGGTCATAGTGACGCCATCAATGCTTTGGCATTCAATCCACGAGTGGAAACCATCATTGCGACTGCTTCCGCCGACAAGACAATTGGTATCTGGGACATGAGGAACATGAAGTCCAAGGTCCACACATTGGAGGGCCACCAGGATGCGGTTACCTCTCTTGAGTGGCACCCGACCGAGTCGGCCGTTCTGGGCAGTGGCAGTTACGATAGGAGGTTGCTGTTTTGGGACATCAGCCGTGTTGGAGACGAGCAAACCCAAGATGACGCTGAGGATGGTCCCCCGGAGCTGCTCTTCATGCACGGCGGTCACACTAACCACCTGGCCGATTTCAGCTGGAACCGCAACGACCCCTGGCTTGTGTGCAGTGCTGCCGAAGATAACCTGCTCCAGATCTGGAAGGTGGCCAACAGCATCGTTTCCAAGGAGCCCGCGGACATGTCTACTCCCGAGCTCGATGACCCGAAACCGAAGCAATCTAGTCACTAGGATGAGGAAACTTCGGCCTTCCAAGTCCTGTTGCCTTCGATCGAGACTCTAGAGATACAACAGCAACAAGAGGAACAGCAACAGGCGCATGACAAGTCCGCGGAGCAAGCCGCTACCATTGGATCCAGGACGGAAAAGGGTAAGGAAGCACCCAAGGAGGGCTCGAGGTTACAAGATGGAACAAGCGGCAGAGACAACGGGGATGGGGACGATGACTCGGAAGATACCAGTGCTTCTGAGCACAAGGGACGGGGCAAGAGTAAAGGCATGTCGGTGTACGAGTCCTACTTGCGGACGGTGGAGGAGGCAAGGAGAGCGGCGCAAATGACAGGCGCAGAACGGCACCGGAAGACGCGCTCACGCACAACATTTGGCGCAGAAACACAGCAGAAGCAACAGCAACAATAGAGCTGTTGAATGGCGGCGATGGCGGGAAAATGGACGGTTCTCTAGGCGTAGCGGGTAACAACAGTGCATTTTGAGCTGGATATGAAGGATAGGCTTACCACAGCAAAGTAATGATGGCAGACAGCACCAGGCTTGGTCCAAGATACATGGCAGACGGAGCTCCGGGAACTTCGACCAAGTCAAGCCACGAGTTGTATGCGAAGAGATGGACCAAGCAAACTTGAGAGAAGGCATGTAATTTTCTGAATCCATCAGTTCACAGACCTGTTGACTGCAGCGTGACAGCATTTCGCCGTCCTAATGTTGGATTGGGACTACATCTACTCTAGGCTGTGAACCCATGGAGTCTTATTTCCCGTGTCGTCATTTTGCTACAAGAACCTTGGAGGTATGCAACTTTCTGTTGAAAGGTTACACATGACCATTTGAGCAGACTCTACCAAGTTGAGACGAAAGGCCCATAACCCGCTTACGATTGTTCTCGCTCTGAAATTTATTTTCATCTGATATTTTTTTTTCCCTCGAGTTCCCTCCTATTGTTCTCATTGACAGGTCTATTCATTGAGCCCAGAACAGGAACGGTCCCGACTCACCGTATGGCACAAAACCAGTGACCGTTGACAAAAACGATTCCCAGGTGACTTCGCCCATCTTGCAACTTTTATTCCAACTCTCACCGATCGTCTCTTTTCAACTCTTTTCAACCCGAATGACCCGAGAAACCAGGAAGCGCAAGCAATCAACTACACAGCACCCAAGTCATCAGAAACATGTCCAACCTACAAGTGCCCGGCGAGCAAGGCGAGGGCAAAGTGAGAGCTGTCTCTAACCCTTTGCCTGGACTTGCATCGCTCAACTTCAACAATTACGGAAGTGACGCTCAGCAAGACTACGAGGCGGCGCAAGCCGCTCGCGAAAACGCCACGATCGACGAAATCGAGCAAAGGGGCATAGTGCCCGACGTCAATCTGGTCGAACGAGAGCTCCTCCGGCCAAAATCAAGAATCAACAGAGCCGGTTCTACTGCCCACAAGATATTCTCTAATCGTGCCGCATCCTCTCGCGACCCTTCTGTCAGCAGCGATGTCAATACCCTCAATCTCGGCCTTCGCGTCTACCCAAGCAACGAGGAGCAAGATGCAGTGGTCAATAAGCTCTGGGAAGACTTCGCCAACGACGGTGGTTTGAGGGGATTAAGCCACCAGCAAGTGTCTCTTCTTTATCAGCACTGGCACCAGCGTGCCCTAGCCATCAATGAGTCTGCCAAAGAATGGCAAGCTCTCAACGAGCCTTCACCGGCAGCGACGGAGCCCAACGCGAGCACCTTTGACCTCTTTGGCTCTTTAATGACCGATTTTGAGCTTCTCCTTGAGGTCTGCAAGCATCTGCGCCCTATCGACATCATCAATCTCTACAGCGTGTCGAAATCCTTCCATGATCTTGTCAACGCAAACCTCCAGAGCACCATCCTTCTCTGGACGGACCACATGGCGCCGTCCTCGGCTCGCATCTTCTGCCACCAACTCTACTACCAATACTTCATCGACGACCCCTCCGGCAGAGATCCCCGTACTCACCGCGATATACGGTATTTCAACCAACCGGCTCCCAATCATGTATTGTATCAGAACCAGCACGGAGAAGGGCAAGCCGGTCCCGTCAACCCTCTTGCACCCGCTGACCCGCAACACAATATCCGCAAGGTCCCGTCCCTGATCTGGTTCCAAATGGTCGTCGACCGCGAGATCAAAGTCCGCGACATCCTCGCCACCCTCGCCCGCCACGGCCACCGCACCCCTCCCGACACCCACAAGACCCTAAAGAAGCTTTGGCTCCTGATGGACGTAGCCTCGTGCCGCGGCCGCGCCGTCCTGATTCGCTCCCAGACGCTCTTCACCGACGAGGACCTCTACCGGGCCCGTCTCTTCTTCATCAAGCTCTACATGCTCTTCGCCGACCCCGTCTTCGGGCCCAAGTCCACCGCGCTCGCTAAGTTGTTCCTCGGCCAGAAGGGGTTCACGCCGCTTTGGCAGTTTCTGCGACGCAAGAAGTACACGACTGAGCAGGAGATCGTGGAGATGAAGACGCGGTACGACGTCCGACCGACTCTATTGCAGGTCCTCGACGGACACCCTATCAACGGCGTACCGCCCAACGAGATGGGGATGATGCACGTGGAAGGGTGGGGGCGCGGCGTCAGACACTTGCTTCGCCCGGATCAGATGGTTAACTGGGAAGCGTACAAGAGAGGGCTGGCGCTGCACCTAAGGGCGGAAAGGATGATGCTTTACGGCCACGTGGACTTCAACACGGGCCGGCCGCTGGTGCCGAGGCTGGATGAGTTGTACATGAGCGATGACGAGTTCGATCTGCCGGCCGATTCGAGCTGGAGGATCATGAAGCATCGCAAGGCGCATGGCGGTTGTGGGAATGTTCCCTTTGAGAGAGGCATGTGGCAGCCTAAGCATGCGAGGAAGGCGAGGTGGAAGACGTTGACGGAGGAAGAGAAGGAGGATATCTTGGCTGCGGAGGAAGAGGAGATCAAGGAAGAAAAGAAGCTGCGATATGTGGAAGGTGATTTGGATGTGGCCCTTGCGGATCTGGGGGAGGCGTTGTATGATTATGCCGTGGAGAAGGAGGAGGGAAGTCACGAAGAGCATGGCATTGACGGATTAGAGTTCGACAGCCGCGTTCCGATGCCGGATGATACCCTTCCTGACGATGAGGAGGCAGATTTCGATGATACCGACTGGGAGAACTGCGCGAAATACATGGAGGGATTAGATCCGTTACCCGACCAGTTGACTCTCATCCGACAAGACAAGGCTTACGGCCAGCTCAAGAGGTCACTCATCATGGCCAAGCAGGTGTTCGACAGCAAGGTTAAGAGCAACGCTGAAGGTCAAGAGCAAGACAAAGCTTGGGCGCATGCCATTGTTCACCAACTACCCCTTTATACCGGCGCAAATCCCGCTTACAGAAGAGGTGTTCCCGTTGCTCCCCGAAACAACTCACCCCCGTCAAACCAGGCCTTCTTCAATGCCCATAATGGCAATCACGACTGGGTGCAGCCGGTATACCCAGCCCAAGCCGAACTACCAGATGTTCGAGCCGAGTATCTTCTCAAAGCCGCTGTCGCGCTCCACAAAGCCCGGCTTGACACCGGCGACCTTGACCCCGCCACCGACGCTATGCCCGACGACGAAGTCGCTGAGTTAGAGGATGAGCAGATTACTGCACAGATTGAGAAGAATGTTAATTACGGTTGGATGCTACACATGCCGCGCAAACAGCCCAATAGCGAAGGTGCTGGTGATGGTTCGCAAGATCAAGACCACCACAGTGGCAACGAATCAACCAGCGAAGTGTCAGAACCTATGGACATGGACATGATGGGCATGGACGACATGGAGGAGGACATCGACGACGACTTCAATGACCTCATCACCAGCGACTTCGATGACTTTATCACCAACCCCAACTTCGGCCTTCAAAACCCTAACGCAGGCCCCAACACCATCCCCCTCTCCCCCACCCCCAGCGCCAGCACCAGTACCAGTACCATCAACGAACCCAACCCAAATCAACACACCCTCAATCACAACCAAGCCACCCCCAACACCAACCCCAACCCTCACAACCCCGACTTACCCTACCCCAACCAAATGTACCACTACCACCACGACCCGGACGAAGACTTCGACTGGCGCGCCTGGCTCGACATGCAACACCAAAATGATCTGCTGAGCGAGGCAGCCAGACTGGATCGGAACCTGCTCAACGGTGCGCACGAGATTGGGCCGGAGGAGCTGCGAAGGAAGGTGGAGAGTACGATTGAGAGGACTCAGGGGTATAAGGATCTTAGGGAGAGGTTTTTGAGGAGGTATTATCGGCAGTGGTAGTGCCGGTCAGTGGTTAGTGGTTGATCTGTATTTGGCTGTGTGTCTGTCTTTGATATCTGGTGGAAAATGGTCTGGGGAGCTTTGTGAAGTTGGTAATTTGGTCACTTGGTGTGTAGTGGACTAAGTAGTGGTTCGGTTTGGAATCTTTGTTGGTAGGTAGGAGTGATGGTAGGAAGGAAAGGATATGGAACGATGGAAAAGTGGAAGTTCGGTGTATATGAATGCATCGACGCCCTGAGAGGCTGTTCCATACTTGCTTGGGAGTTATTGCTTGATACCTGGTAATTAGGAGTTGAGCTTTCAGTTAGTCAAAGCCTCGAAAGCCCGTTCTACGAAATGCGTGTCATAGCTTCAACTCTAGATAGGTAAAATGAAATTCGTGCTTGAGGCTTTTAGCCACTTTCCCTACTAACCCATGTTTATAGAGCATGTATATACATCTTGAATCGCTTGTTCCAAGACCATCGTAATTCGTTTATCATCATTTCGTGATATCAAAGAACGAAATTAGATAGCCACTCTAAACCTTACCCGTAACCCTGACTCCCTTTAAATATCATGTACACCAAACAAAAATTCTTCGTCCGTAGGGACCAACTATGGTCTCACCGAGACCTAAGGATGCGCCTCAGACTCCCTTCCGCATGACTGACCGTTCTCCGAGGTTCAGCCAAACCCGCACTCATCGTTGGCGTCAACTCCTCCGCCTCACTCCTCTCAACCTGCTCTTGCTGCTGCTGTTGTTGTTGTTGTTGCGATCCAGCACCACCACTGCCCCCCTTCCAAGGGATCCAGGCATTCCAGCTTGCCCTCGTCGAAGAAGACGAAGAGGCTGCCCCATACTCCTTCTTCCTCGAAGTCCGGTATGGCACATCACTGACGGAGCGCGTAAGATTCGGGGGCCTGGTGACGATGGAGTTGTCGCTAACGGCGGAGGGAGCGGCTGCGGTCCTTACTCCCAGATGGCTGTCGGATGTCTGCGGCAGGGCTGGCTCGCTGACTAGTGCGCAAGTGCTCTCGTACCGCTGGAGTTGTCCGGCACTGCTTCTGCTGTGACTGTCCATGACTGCTGTTGCGAAGGATGCGGATTTCTTCCTGGCCAGTTTACCTGCTGCTGACGCCGTGGCAGCTTCTCCTGACCTTTGTTGGCCATCATCCACGCCCAAGCCCTGGTCACTCGCTGTATGCTCATTGTGATGATCGGTAGTGGTAGCAGCGCTCGATCCTGCATCGGGAGCGGAGGATCCCCAGTTACTATGCTGTTTGTCGAACCTTCCACGAACTTGTCCCGCTATTTCAGCGGCTGGTTTTTTCGACGACTTATCCTCTTCTGACGAGCGGCTGGAGGACATGATCGTCTCTAAAGTCCCGTAGGCAATGCTTTTGGTCCTCCTCCCTCCAGTCCCTGGCCCTCTCCGCCTCCTTCGGGCACCACCTTCCTCTTCATCAGGGACAATCGCCTGTAACGTAGGACCTGCTCTGGCACTTTGACTGGAATTGTAAGGGCCATTGTCCCTCCGTCTCGACACTGCGCCCGAGGAGGATGGCGCTAGTCCGCCCGTCGGGGAGACGAGGGAAGCACCTGACCCGTGGGGTGCCATATGAACCTCGTACTGGTTACTCAGCGAGTACCGAGATCGTGCACATATCTCGGCAATACGGTCAAGGTCGGCTCCTATATTGTTGTCACCACCGTGAGCCTGCATGTCGGCCATGAAGCTCTTGAACGAAAAGGCATCCATTGGCGGCAGCTTCTTAGGCTTTCCATTCCTGGACTTGACAACGATCGGGCGAGACGATGTTGACCGTCGCTCCCATAGCAAAGGCAGAGAGCTGAAGCCATTCTCGGGCTGGTCTGATGTCGACATCTTGTTCCTCGCCTTTCTGCCGTTCGCATCCTGATTGCTGTGAGAGCAAGATCCTTCGTTTTGGTTGCTGGTCTCCGTACCAAGGTCAGTCTGTCCACTGCGAGGCCCGGCCTCAAGATCCGGAGATTGAGATCGAGGAACGCGGCTAGAGTCTGCGAGACTACTAGTTCCCCGTCGGTACTGGGGTACGATAGAGCTGCGAGTCCTTACCAGAACGGGTTTCGAATAGGTCCTGCTTTCGGCGCCTGTGCTCTTGGCGTAGCGATGATTACTAGGTGAGGCGGCTGGACATGTGCTTGCCAGTTTCTGCCGGGCCGAAGTGTCATCGAGTGGGAAGGGTTTTCCCTCGGCGGTAGAGGGAATAACGGAGACTG
Source organism: Neurospora cerealis (assembly GCA_009806085.1). NCBI lineage: Eukaryota > Fungi > Ascomycota > Sordariomycetes > Sordariales > Sordariaceae > Neurospora > Neurospora cerealis. The sequence goes on from RAOY01000013.1 coordinate 429,810, forward strand.
CAGTCTGCCTAGACTGAAGAAAGAAGCGCGGAAATGAGACTGGAATTGCGCCGGGCCGCTGTCTCTTCTTACGAGAACGCCCACCAACAACGAGGCCAGAGTCCGAAGAAGGCGGAGTCTTGGACAGACGAGGAGGTAAAGGAGCTGCTGGACGGGACAGAGGAGGTAGAGATGGAGAGGATGCGGGAAAGGAGAAAGAGGAAGCACGGGGTTGGTGAGGACCTTGATGAGGTACCCGAAGGGGTAAAGAAGCCTGTGTGGCAGGCTGCTCCGGGATCACTGGCCGGGCATCGTCCTCGTCGTGGAGGAGCGAGTTCGAAGTGTCGGCCAGGCCTTGGCGGATACCGTGTGGCTTGCTATATATGTGCATATTATCCGCGTGGCATCAAACGAAACAGAATGGACGAGATGCGGGTGATAAGTATGACTAAGGTACGGAGGCGGGCAGGTCAGAAAGTACTGCAGCAGCGGAAGCGGAAGCAGAAGCAGAAGCAAGGAATCGCAGCGCAGCGGAGTTGCAGCGAGTCGCAGCCGAGTGGAAGCAGCAGCAGCAGCAGCAGAAGCATGCAAGTGTGTCGTGGTCGCTGGCAGTTCGCGGATCGTTTCCAGGGAGGTCTGTCTAGGAGGTGAGGGAGACTGGGATGGACTGGACTTCCTTGCGATTGCGATTTGGAACTCGTTGACTCGTCGACTCGGGTGATGGGAGGGGAAAAAGGCGTGGAAAAGGCGAGAAATGGACATAAACCTCAAGCAGCATGCATAACAGCCAAGGTGCAAAAGGTGCTCAGGATGAGACGGATCGACTCAACCAGGACGACATTGACGGCTTGCAGCCTTTCTGCGTGTCTCAATCTTCGGATGGCCGGCTGTCAGACGTCAACGTGGGCGACTCGTGTTCGCTCGTGCTTTTTTTCTATCGCTACAGAAGGTCCGAAAAAGCGTCTTTTTGCGTTTTTTTGCGACCATCCAGGAAGGTGGTTTGCCATCCTTTGCAACCTTTGGGCTTCCTTGCCAGTCCTATTTGGGTTGGTCTACCATTGTCGCCATGCTGTTTGACATGCAGAGAATCCCGTCTGGGGAGTTTCGAGAAAGAGAAGAAGTGGAACAAGTGGAACAACAAGTCCGAGTCTGAGCCCCTTCATTTTCTTGATTCGTCCTTGAGAAGGGTCGGTTGCGAGAATGATAAGTGGTTTTTGATAATGAACGTGAAACTGTTGGATGGCCGGCGAATGGGAGACGGCAAGTGATGAAAAAGGATGCGTGCTGCAACTGCAAGAAGTCGTGGCTCTCTTTCAAAGGGCCCCCGGCCGAAGCCATCATTGGGATCAGGGGTGGGGTCCTCCGCATGACCTGAGTGGCTGAGAGCCTGAGATCCGGGGAGCTTGAGGGGTCGAGTGCGGGGTACAGTGGCCTTTCCGGGCCCACTGCCGTAGCCTGCTTGGGCTGGCGCGGGGGCATCTGGAGGACCCGCCCGGCCTGGGCGCCGCAGAATGGAGTTGGCTACTCCGGGCCGCCGGGGTCCAGGGGCAGCCAGTGCGAGTCCGTAGGTGATCCACCTCCGGCCTGTCAAAAAGTCAGTACGTACAGGTGCTTTAACCTAAGTCAAACCTTTACTCCTCCGTGACAGATGTGGTCTTGAATCATATATGACACAAACATATACGCACAACCGTACGAGAACCATGGATTGCCAACCAACGAAAACCATATACCGGCAGTCTTTCTGCCTACTACCTTACTTATGGCACACGGAGGCATCAAAATAGTTCAAGTGGACGGTAACTCATCCGACGACACAACAAAGCAACCCGAGCAGAAGTACCATAGGTATCATTAAGAAACTCGCGGCTAGCCTCCATCGACCCCAAAAGCGTTGGAAGACTCTCGGAAGACTCCCTCGGAAAGTCACTCTTCGTTATCGCAGTACTTTCCCTGACCTCAATCCGTCTTTGCGCATCTAGACCCCGTCAACGTTCTGGCCCCTCATACTTCAAGTTATTCCTCCCAGCGGCAACATTCAGAGTGTCTTGCCTTGCTTTGCCTACGAAGCGTTCGGCTGCACAATGGTCCCATAGCCATGCGGGTTTCCGCCTTTCTGGACATTATTGCTGTAGACGCCAGGAGCGCGGTCCGTGACGATGGAGCCTTGTCTCAACCGCTCCCGTCGGTCGTAGTAGACATATTCGAGATAGAAGGCATGGACGTGACCAGGGATATAGCTGCGTCGGGTTTTCACAGAGGTCAGTGTGGTGCTCTACGGCGGTGCTGGAGGATCTGTAAATATCAATCTGGAAGGCATCCACATAAACGTACCCCAATAAGGTCAGGCAAATGTTAATTAAGAGGTCTGCCCCACAGCCGGTGATGGCAAACACGGCGATCGGAGGACCTGTTGATCTCTTTGGTTAGTACACTGGAGGTAGACATATTGGGGCTGCAAGATGCCACTCGGAGGAGCGAGCGAGCGGGGCCTCTGGGAACCGTACAGAAAATGGTCACGATGACCAGGAAAATTGCTGAGGCCACTCCCATTTTCTGGTGACCGGCCGAGAAATGTGATATGTGAAGAGGTTCCGAAGATAGTTTACTGTGATGATAGAGATTTGACAAGCGGAATCGTGAAAAAGGAGGACATATGATCTTTCCCAGAGTTAAGCGTTCAGCAGTTCACAACACCACATCGGGCGATGACGTATGTCTCTGCTGACGGATGGCATGAAGCATGAACCGTGCCGCACGAGCCACATCGTGACACCTTCCCTTCCTTGTGATGTTCTTTCCTACTGACTGTGTTCAAAGTTTCCGACGGGACGGAGTTATCCTGGTCAATATTTATTTTCAGGCAAGTGTGTCTGGGTGTAAGTGAAGGAAATGCCAAGTATCATATATTCGACCATCCCAGGTTCAGTTCGATCGTTGTGATAGGGCGACTTTGAGTATGGACTCGGGTCAAGCCCCATGAGAAAAGCATGAAAGATAGTCGACCTCGAGCATCCGAGAGTGGTGGGATCATCCAGCATCCGCTGGGGACTAGTTTTCACGACTCGGTAAGGTATCAAAGGCGGACCAGGGCACGGGAAAACCCAAGGCCATTACACTAGGCCATTCTTCAGATCTACGCTTCTCCGGGAGCCCAGGGTTTGTGTTGGATCTGGCTACCAGTTGGAGGCGAATTAGCCGGAGCATCGGCGTCCACAAATGGGAGCCACGGCCGGCGGTGACCGGAGAAGATGATCTGCAAATCCGGCATTACCAACACCGCCGGCCGTTCCCAATTCATGCCATTCCCTCGTCGATTCAGAACAGCCGCTGTGCTTTGTGTGTTCCTCGCTGCTACCACAAAAATTAAAAGTAGCCCGTAACACTCGGGTGTTGGAGATATGTCATGATGCCGCTTTTGTATGCCTTCCCGAGCTGTTGGGCAAGTATAAGGCATACCAGTTGCTCACTCACAGAGACTCACAGTACTCCAAATGGCAGAGTAGGTGTAAGACTAAATGTCTTTGTGAGGTGTAAGGGGAACATGGGGGATTAGCTGTAGCTGTTGTGCGTGGAAGCAACGTGAATAGGAGCCTCGCCCTATGGACTGGCATGCTGTTGGGGGTGATTGTCTCTGTCAGTAAGCCGAGGTCATAGCGAGAAATGTGAGGTTTTGGACTGTCTCGAAGTAATGACAAATAACCTCAAGCCGACAGATATTGTAGCAAACCTGAACCGGAGCTTGTCGTTTCTGATATATGGAACCCCGACTAGGCGCAATCAGATGAACACGCTGGGAATTGTATATTGGGCAAGGTAGCTCGGTAGGTGGCAGGTTCGCACGAACCCAATTCGTCGCCAATTGGACTGCAGCGCATCGCGGTCTCTACTGGACGGTGAATTGTGGTCTGCTGAACAGTAATTGGCGTGGATGTAGTCCTGATTGTCGAGAGGGCGAGGTTGAGCAATCGAAATGGAGGAGGTTGAAGAGCTCGTGATACTTGAAGCTTTGCATGACAGCTCGTTTTGGCGCCCCAATCAGTTCAGCCGGTCAGCTCTTCCTTTGAGCTCGAATTGACGAGTCATCCAGTTCGTTTTCCATTAATTCATTGATTGCTGTGCAAAGATGGGCTCTGTTTAGTTGACCTCGTAACGAAGTTGGGTTGGGCTGCTCGAGGTCGTCACCGGTTAGGCAGGTGGGATCACTTATCAAATTTAGATGGTTATACCTATCAGCTCAAGTACCTAAAACATCGAGGCTTCTTGGTGGCCATTGACTATTGCCGTCAGCAATTTGGTCGGAGACAGTGGGACGGAGAGAAGGAGCCTTGAGGTTGAAATGGAAGGACCAGTGGGCAGCTTCGATACAAGTTTGCCATGTAGATGCGGAGTACCAGGTACTTCACTTCAGAAGCACATTGCTCACTGTACGAGGTGATGTAGGAGGTATGGGATACCTCTGGAAATATTTAGTGAATTTCTGCCACTTCTGTTAATGAGACGGGCCTTGAAACTGTTGAGGGTTTCCCTTGTCTCCAACTGAGTACTCCGGCCGTGCGCATCGCCGGCGAGGTGCTTGATGGACAGATATGTTGTGAGGAGGAGCTCCATCGTCTGTCACTGCGCCGTCCACAACTGGTCGGTCCCCTTTCCGACGGAGTGCAGCGATGGACTCTTGGACCCTCAAGGAAATCTCCTCTTGACATCCTGACCCTTCCTTCCCCTTTGCGACTCCACCCTTTCATCCACTTCTACGGGCCGTCACTTCTGTTGCGAAGAGGCACGCGGGGCCGGCCAGAACACTAACGTAAGCAATGGTCTACAGTGCGGTCGTCTGTTAGTGACCTAACAGAAGAACTATCGGTATTCTGGCGGGGCCTTTCTGTCATCTCGAGATTTCGAGAATTGGATGGATACTTTTTGGTTACCTCGCTCGTTCGTTTTTGCAATCGCGTTGCAATTGGGTCGCTGTTTGTTGCCGCACTATTCAACACCAGAAGAAACCGAGTAATCGCACTTGCTGTTTACAGTAATGTGCCCTGTAAATGCCAGTCCCTATAAATGCAAAGACACAGTTAATGCTAGAGATTTTTGTGCCCGAATTATTTTAGTATGGTATAGCCTGCTAACTGCTAAATGCAGGCTGGTTAGGCCTGGTTTTGCATTTAAAGGTGTGATCTTTTGCTGGGAGGAGGGATTTTACTCTCGGAAAGGGTCACTTACTCCACTTTTTCTCTCGGTCAGCGGGCTACCAGTGGGCGACAGCCTGGAAAGGGGTCTGTGCGCTGGTACCCCTTAGTGCAAATGCCCACTAACTGCAAGAAAAATGGCCTGCCCCAATTGTTTGCATTTACAGGGCACATTACTGTAGTTGTCTTAACCGACCTGCGTGTTCGGCAGCCGTCGCCTTCGCTCCATTCACCTTCAACCACCACCTCCACTCCCGCCCAGCCTTCCGTGAAGTTCAGTCGCAGAACTCAACCTTGGCTGAACCTTTTCGTCCTGGGTATCTCCGTGAGCTGGAGCAAGCCGTGGACCATTTTTTGCTGGGCTACTTTGCTACATACCATAGCGTAATTGCGTTTTCCCGAATCCCGTCCCGTTGGTTCAGTGTTAGGAAGATAACGGTCGCTGGCACCTCCACTGTCACTGTCACTGAACGAAAAGCTGGGACCGAACTGGCACCAATTTGGCACCAAACCGCAAACCGGCACCACCAACTGGACCGACTGGGGACGACTGGGGACGACCGGGGACGACTGTGACCAGGTGGTGCTTGCGTCGGGTACTTAGGCTGGGTACTCCTAACCAGCTACGCCAACGAAAAAAAAGGTTTGGACTGCTCTGACAAGTCGACGAACGGGAAACGGTCAATCTGCTCCATCCACCGTCCACATCTGCCATTGCTAGGTCCGTCTTCCCACTGCCCCCGTCTCCCGACCTGCCTCCATCCCCGACGACCCTCCCTCACCGTCGCCGAAAACTCTACCCTAAAACCCGGGACTGACCAAGCTGAACCGGAGCAGGCACCCACCCCTCTTGCCGACTCCTCGCTTCCATTGCATCCATCTCCGGACGCACCTCATCGACGTCGGCCCATCCGCCTCCTTTACGCCCTTCTTCCCGTCCACTCGCCAGGCCCTCGGGTGCCTCCTCACCCGTCATGGCGACCCAGCAAAGTCCGCCTTTCAAGGTGGACCGCTACGTGGTCATTCACGTCGCGACCACCTGCGACGAGCACGGCGTTTATGTGACCAAGGATTCCGCCGAGGTCATTGAGCTCGGTTGGATTCTTTTGGATGCCAACAACCTCGAGGAAGTAAGCAGAAAACAATCCCTTACATCCTGATGCCGTACCGCCGGCCTCGGCCTCAGCCCCGGTCCCGAGTCCGGTCTTGACCCTTCCGTAATGCTCTTTTCAGCCTGAGATTCCCCGAGTTCAAGGCCCTGTTATTCTGTCTATGCTCAATGCTGACCACACCGTTTGTTGCAGATTCACAGAGAGAGCGTCCTCGTCAAGCCGGTCAACACCCCCATTACTCCTCTTTGCAGTACGTCGAACCTCGCCCCCTGATCTTTCTCCGCCTGCCGGGCCAATTGGCTTTTCTCATGGCGGCTGCAGGCAGGCACTTCTTGCTGACTCCTTGCCCAACAGCGAGCTTGACGACCCTCACGTGGGAACATGTCCGTAACGCCGGCACCTTCAGGGATGCCATCAACCGCTTCGATGCTTTTGCTTCCGAACACTTGACTGGCCCCAACCTCGACTTCGTTTTCGTCACCCTCGAGGCTTGGGATTTGCGCGTCCAGCTCCCTAGGGAAGCCCGTGACAAGGCCGTTGTCCTTCCCCCCTATCTGCAGCACTCGCGCACTTTCGATCTGCGCACTGAATACCAAAGATGGCAGCAGCATCATCCCGAGTCGCTGCCTTTCGGCCCCTCGTCGCTTGCTAACATCTGCGCGGCCCTCGAGGTGGAGGCTGTCCAGAGCAGCGCTCCCATCAAGCACAACCTGCCCTTCCACCTGCAGGCTCTTGCTCCCGCGTCTCCTCGCCGTGCCATGGAGGAAGCTGTCACTCTTGCCCGTGTCCTGCGTAGCTTGATTCGCAAGTCTCAGCCCGCCCATGAGCATCCTGATGTGCTTACCCGGCCTATGGATGCCCGTGCTGATGTTCGTGCCTTTTTGTCGGAGCGCAGCAAGGTGTTGCACATGTCCGGCTTGCCTCACGACACTACCCAGTCCGAGCTGGAGAGCTGGTTCACCCAGTACGGTGGTAGGCCCATTGCGTTCTGGACTCTGCGGACTCCCGAGCAGCACAAGCCTACCGGAACCGGCTTCGCCGTCTTTTCTTCTCATGAAGAGGTATGTCTTGCTTTTTGCATCTAGTGTTTGTAACTAGAGTCTCGTGTCACTGACATCATACACCCCTTTAGGCCGCCGAAAGTCTTTGCATGAACGGAAGGGCTTTGAACGAGAAGGCTATTGAGGTGTCGCCCTCCTCCAGTAGGGTCCTTGATCGCGCTTCCGAGATCCTTACGCCCTTCCCTCCCAGCAAGAACCGCCCCAGACCTGGTGACTGGACGTGCCCCTCTTGCGGTTTCTCCAACTTCCAGCGCCGCACCGCCTGCTTCCGCTGCTCCTTCCCGGCTGTCAGTGCTGGTCCCACTGGCGAGATGGGCTATGGCTATGGCTACGGTCCCCCGGCTATGATGCCCGCTCCTCCTCACATGGGCCATCACGGCCACGGCGGTGGACACGGCCGTATGGGCGGCTCTGGTGTCGTCCCTTTCCGTGCCGGTGACTGGAAGTGCGGTAACGAGGTCTGCGGATATCACAACTTCGCCAAGAATGTGTGCTGTCTTCGCTGTGGAGCAAGCCGTGCTGGCGCCGCTGTGGTCGCCGATTCAGGCTATCCATCCCCCTTGGACGCTCAAACCTCCTACGGCATGAACCAAGGATCCATGGGTGGCAATTCCGCGCCTGGTCCCTTTGCTTCCGCCAGTGGCTTTAACTCTGCGGGTGGATATGGCCAGCATTTCGGTGGCCCGCCCAGCACCTATGCTCTTCCCTCTGGCCTCGGTGGCGGTGCTGCCCCTTATCCTTCCCTGAACACCCATTTCGGCCCCGCTCCTGGCTCGCACTCGGCCGGTCCTTTCGATAGCCGTGCCGCCGAGGCCGCTTTCCAGTCTGCCAGCAACGGACCCGCCTCTGCCGGACCTGGAAACAACTTCTACTCTCAAACTGAGAACGATCCTTTTGCTTTCCTCTCCAGCGGCATTGGCAGCCTCTCTGTGAGCAACCAGGATGCTCGTCAGAACGGCGGTGCTGCTCCTGCCAGCAAGTCACCCGCGTAAAGGAACAACATCACAACTCTTCCCAGTGCCAAGCCGTACGACGGATTGCTCACATGGCATCGAGCTTTCGATTGTTTCTTCAGTTGTGAATTTCACCGCGAACAATTTTGGGAACGAGAATAGAGATCAATTTGGAATCTTGGCGATAACTATGGGCTTATACTGTTTCTTCACGGGGTGCATGGGGCAAGCGGAGCACGGGTGCAGGCAAGGCTTTTGGGAGAATTACTGCGGCGGGTTTTACTTGGGCGTGGGAAGCGGGACGGAAGCGGCGCCTGGCAGGCAAAAATTTGCGAATCGGATGGGTATGACAAAAGAGAAACGCAACATGCCATTTTTACACAATCCCCCCTCAGGGCGGAGTTATCTCGAACGACGCATGGTAACTGGCTGGCTGGCTTATGGCAAAAAAAGGGGGGCGGGAACGGCTGGATTCATTGCTAGGAGCTGCGGTTTAATGCCAACGGTCTCTCAGCGGCTCTCGGATTTTTGCAACGCCGGTTCGCTAGAGCGAGACATATCATGGGCTGGCGGAGCTGGGTTAACGGAGCAGGGGAAAAAAACTAAATCGTAATTTTGGCCTAATGTTTCTTGGGGGGCGGTTGGGGGTGCTGGTGGCTATGGGTGCTGTTGCCTTTTCCGCGACTTTCATTTTCATATCTATTGGAGGAGTGTCAACGTACTATTTTTCTCTGCCAATTTGGTGCTTTCAAGTTTGTTCGAAATCTTTTCCTCCCATCACTTTTCACATCTAGCCAAATCATATACAAGAACAAACCAAACCGCGGTACTTTATTTCGAACAGTGGCAAGACAAGGCAAGGCAAGGGAAGTAAAAGACGGACGGTCAAATTGGTCGGGGGAACTCAGCGGAGGCGAAGGGGTGTTGGTTGGTTGGTTGGGATGGACGGGACGGTTTGCAAGGAAAGGTCGAGGTTCATTTCTTCTCAATTTTATAACAACACAATATGTAACTGCTCTTTGTGAATACTCGTTTTCCCCCGCTTTGTGTTGTTTTTCTCTTCCTTGAAGGAGTGCCTGAAGCTGGTTTGGTGTGTGTGCGAACAAAAAGAGTAAAATAAAATGGTTTCTGCATCATTATCGGGTTGAAACATTCATATCGTAAACAGGAAGGGGTTGATATGATTAGGCGGCGAGGGCGGGTAGGCTGGAGTCGAAGGAGGGATCAAAAAAATATCGGGGAACGGTTGCTCTGTTGATATGCATGGGTAGGCTGTAAACTGTACCGTAACACTTCAGGTTTCATCTTCTTCACAATTCATGATCTCGTTGATATATGCTTCTGTTCTCTTCGCATTCAAGGAGTTCATTGTTGTCTACCTTCCCCTCTAGCCCCTAGCGATGTCTTCACCCCCTTCACACAAAAAACTGCTTTGAGTTATACGTTCATTTTTGCCATCCCATCACTCCCCGTTGGATATTCTGATATTCTCCCATGTCCTAGTTTCCTCCCTGTGTCCTCCTTGCGCAAATATCTCATGCTTTACCAAATTTCTCTATACCATATCCATGCCTTTCCCACCAATTCGTTGCCCGTTGTTTTTATACCAATGATAACCCAAGACGTGCCGTGCCATGGCCGGGTACGGTCTGTCCCGATCCATATGCCATATGCTATATGATACGATACAACAGTTTTTAACTAACTTCCTGCTGACTACTTACTCACCCCTATCTCTTTCTGCTGCCTCGACTCGACGACCACCAGCCTCGATATCCACCTTTACGATCTGGTCCTGGTCCTGGTCCTGGTCCTGGTCCTGGTCCCGTCATCATCGTCATCGTAGGTCGGTTTCGATTCTGATTTAGAATATTTTGCAAAAACCAGCTTTTCACTGCAGGCGAAGCATAATTGAACATTAGGCCAGGGTAACAATTCTGCCACATAATCTTCTCATAATACGTCATGTTCTCCTAGTTATGACTTTGACTTGCTGCCGGCCCGGATGGGGCATTTGTGGGTGCCCGTGCCCGTGCCTGTGCCGGTGGTAATTGTGATGAAGATGATGCTGATGGCCGACGTTGCTGCTGTTCCGGTTGTTGTCGTTCCCTGGGCTTGGTGGGTACCGATGACCGTTCGGGCTCTCGCTGCTGCTGCTGTGGCGCTGATGATGATGATGTTGTGGATGGTTTGTTGGCAGCATTTGGGTCCAAGTGCGGACGTTTGGAATCGGGCTCTGATGGTGGTGGTTCTCGACTCTCGGCAGGGCGCTTTCTAGGGTCACGATCCTTTTCTCGAGTCGAAGAGCTACCACCGCCACCACTTGGTGCAGCGGTTGTTGCTGGTGCCCCTTCTTTGACAGCCCGTCGTGCTTCCCTCTCCTTCCTCTCGTTCTCTTTCCGAAGAGCCTTGGATTCGAATTCGTGCCATTCACCATCAATATCCTTGAGCCTAAGGAGTCAAATATTAGTATCGACGATATTCAGAAGGAACGCATTGTTGGATAACAAAAGAAGAGACTTACTCGACTGCTTGTCGCGGAGCTGGCTCTTCGGTGGTGAAGTAAGGATGCGCCAATACTTGGGCAGCGCTGGGCCGTTTATCGGGGTCGTATTTGAACATCCAGAGGAGCAGCTCAAACGCGGCAGGTGTCACCAGCTCCTTATACTTTTCCGCAAATACATTTGCTCGCCGCTGAGTTGGCCGTAGCAGTTCGAACCAAGGCATTTCGATGATGTTTGGCCAGTCGCTTCTGGTCGGTGTGCCCAAAACAGAATGGATCTTGTCCAGCTGGTTGATCTCGCTACCATCACCAGGGAAAATGGCACGCTTGGTAAATATTTCCATCATCACGCAAGCAGCGCTCCAGATATCCACGGCGGGACCGTACTGTGTCTCTCCGAGGAGTAGTTCCGGTGACCTGTACCAAATGGTGATCACACGGTTCGTATAGTCGAGTTGGTGGTGTTTGGCATAGAACCGAGCCAAGCCAAAATCAGCAAGTTTGAGGACTCCCTCGTTGCTGACCAGGATATTAGCTGCTTTGATGTCTCGATGCAGAACGCCCCTAGTATGAAGATAGTCCAAACCCTCGAACAGCTGCAGAGCCAAATGCTTCTTCTGGGCCGGGTCCAAAGTATAGTTGGGATGGTTAATGAGCCCTGTAAGATCGTGTGACAGGTACTCAAATACCATGAAGCACTCGTTCATCTCAACCATCACTTCCATGAGCTTGACGATATTCTTATGGCTTAGAGACCGGAGGAGCTTGATCTCTCGCACCGCGGTCACAGGGAAGCCATCCCTTTCTCCTTCCATTCGTATCCTCTTGAGGGCCACTTGTTTTTTCGTATAAACATTGAGGGCTTTGAATACCTTTCCATACGTACCGGAACCGATGACAGATTCGTTCCCTGGCTTTCTGTGGTATACAGACTTTGACTTTGCTAAGTCCGGCGGAAGAGCCGGCTTCTCCTTGAGTTTCTTGACAATCTTCTTCACGATTCGTGTCCTCGGCTTCTGCTGTTCCGCCGGTCTGTGGCTATCTACCGGCCTGTGCTGGTCCGGCCCTCTGCGATCATTGTGACGAGCCCTAGCAGATGCCGGTTCCGTGGGCACATTTTTGGGGAGGTCATGACGGTCCCGATTGGATCTGTGGGCAGATGGCGCCGTCGGCGGAGCAGCAGCGGGCGCTTTGGGAGGTTGCTTTTGCGAGGGTTCCCGTGGCGGAACGACGGCATTGAACTTGAGAGATATTTCAGGCCGCGGAGCCGCTACTACTGGCTTTGTTGCGTTCTTCATACTGAAACTGAACTTGTTTGAGGGCTGAGATTGTGAAGCAGCGGCTGGGCGGGTAGGAGGCTGCATTTGCTCCTCCTTCTCTTTGCCTGACTTGTTGGTATCATCGCCTTGAGAGTCTTTAGCGGGTCTGGAAGAGTTGTTAACATCCTCCCTCGTCCCCTCCTGGGTGTTTTGGTCAGAATCAGCGTGCTTGCTGGGGGCCGCGCTATTCTGGGCATGGGCAGAATTGTTTTCAGTTGTTGCGTACTGGCCTCGACCAGAGGCATTGTGAGCGTTGGGACTCCATTGGGCATTTTTAGAGCCGCCTCGATGGCCTCCGCGAGGGACACCGAATGAGCTACCGCGGAATCCACCAGATGCAGCCCGATGCCCACCACGGTACGGGCCTGTTGGGTATTGGGCCGCTGGGCCGGTTGGAGGATACGGTGGCGAATGCCCTTGATTCGAGTGGTAGTGCGCTTGCGGCCCGGTAGGGGGGCCGTAATTGCCATGCGGATATCCGTATTGACTACTCCGATGTCAGTCAAGAGAATCATTGTGTTGCTCTGGGAGGACATACCTTTGTGGTGAAAATTGCGGATTGTTCCACCCTCGTCCGGCACCATAAGGAGATTGGGCGGGAGGCGAGCCATGGAAGGATGAGTTGGGCGTTGCATGTCCCGAAGAGTGTGAATAGTTTCGGCCATCATGTGTTTCTGTGTACCCAGGGGGCATCGGCGCGCCATAACCCCCTCGGAAGCCATTCCTCGCAGCCATGTTCACCTCGATACTATTCACGCCGGATGCAGGATCAAACTTTGGATTGTCACGGCTTTTGCCCTTTTTGCTAGATTTGGAGCGTCGCCGGTCCCGTGGAGAGCCTTGAGGATGGTCGTAAGGCTCACGTGAGTCCGGGTCGGGACTTGGCCGTCTGCGCGAACCTGCGTCGGAAGCGGGGTGTCTGTTTTCGCGACGGGGAGGGGTCCGAGAACGTGACCTTGACTGATGCCGACGTTCAGGACGATCTGGCCGGTCTGAGCGACCACGATGCCGCGGAGATGGACTCCTTCGGCGTACACGTTCCGAAGCTCGGTCAAAAACTCCCCGGTCTGGTGACCGTGATTTCCGCCTTCGAGAGCGATCTGGAGAACGAGATCGGCCTGACCGTTTCCTGTCTCTAGAGCGTCGCCGCTCGTGCCGGCTTGGGGAACGAGACGGTCTCCTGTCAAATGGCGACCTGCGGCGGTCCCTTGGCAGCTGCAGGGGATTTACGTCGTCTTTTTCTCCTCTTCGAGGGCTCCGGCCACGTCTTGACTTTTTAGAGTCCGGTCCACCTGGCGATGGGGTTCGACTACGTCTGCGCTTGCTCGAGCCTGGTGACCTCGAAGAATCACGTTGAGAGGCACGGGCCGGGTGTGGAGGAAGTTGTGAGTGGTGTTTCCCGTGATCGACGTTCTGGCCACGTTCGTGAGCGGCGTCCCCTCGGCCTCTCGGCGGGACAGGACTTCGATGGCGTCGGTCCGGGGAAAAGTGGCCGTCGCGACCACGAGGCTCGCGGGAGCGGTCTCTACGGCTGCGTGGGGAGCCTCTGAAGCGATGGGGGAAACGCGATGAGCGGCCAGAGCGGTCCGGGCTGCGATGTCTCGACGGATGGCGATGGCGAGGAGCGGGCTGAGAGGAGGAAGAGGGCGGTTCGGTCGACCGGCCGCGAGGTTTGCTGGATTTGCTGGGGCCGTCGCTGCCACTGGGGCGATTTGGATTCGGTTTGTGTCGAGCTGCTGGGTCAGGAACAGGATCAGGATCAGAGGACCGGTTCACGACAGCAGCGGCAGGCGAAGTAGTCGGACGTGAAGTATTCATGCCTAGAGCATGCTCGTCTGTGAGGCTGCGTGGTTGGTCTTTGGAGATGCGGCTGCCATTTGGCATTGCAGCATCATGTCGAGTCCGAGATTCCAAAAGTGGTCCAGCCACTGGAGCCGGAGGTGAGGACCCCATGGCGATACCAGATTCGTCGATATCTGAGTTTTAGTGGCCAGGGCGGTATCTTGGCCGACCGACAGGGATTGCCCGACCCGCTAAAAACGCGTGCACAGCGTCCTTCTCAGGCCTGCAGCCTGCCCCAAGGCACTGCAGGTGTCGAACGCGAAATACCCGACCTTTTGAGAGGCAGAAAGATACCTTTAACGAACCGACGACCTTGTGAATCGCCATCCACCTCCTGACCCTGTTTTGAAGTCCCAAATATTTTGGGCGTCTTTCCACACACAGCAGGGGCAGTTGCTCACCCTGTTCGGCGTGAGGCTGCTACTTTCCTCGAATGGATTTAATGACCTTAGCGAACCGGGCAATGTGAACGCTTCGTCCACTGCACCAGCGCGTCGCCGTATAAGTTCAAGACCAAGACCTTCAACTCCAACCCTGCTCCTTGATGTGTTGAATGGATCCGTTCGGTGTTGTATCTCTGCGCCTGTGCCTTGTATGGTGGACTGCAAAGTGTGGTTGGCAAGTCAGAAATGTATGTCCGCAGAGGGTGGGAGAAGGAGAAGCGATGCGGTGGCGATAAAACCAGACTGTTCCTGTGCAGTTAGTAGTAGGGATATGCTACTTAGCAATGGACAACAAACGATCAGATCCTCCCGCTCTGGCGATGATAGCCTTACTCAAAACAACCCATAGCACCCTTAAGAGGATAAGGAAAGGCTGATGTGACGGTGAGGCTGAATACCGTGAGAGACGGTGACGTTGCGGAAAGAAGCCGAATACGTCCGCTGGTTCAGATAATGAGGCCAGAGCTGAGGTAATGCACCGATGCCGGGCGATGGATGCCTTTGCAATCTGATGACCCCTCTTAACGCGACGAGAACGCCTGTCTTGGGGTTCATCACCCGTAGAACGTTCATCTATGGTCAAACGCCCAGGTCCTGGAGCTTGACGCGACACTGCACTTGCTTGCGCGCCTCCGGATATACCCCCGGGTAGACGAAGCCACGAAGCCGACATCCTTAATCGGAATCGAACGCGCTACCCTTATAAGCCAGGGTACAGCGGCGGGCGTCACATACCCGCTGGTTGCCGCTCCCGTAGCCATACCAATACCTCCCAGTCCACATCTGCGTCGAAGAGCAGAGGCATGCTCTGACTATGCAGGACTCTATATCACCAGGACATCCTCTCTATATACGGTAAGACACGCTTTACGAGTGCATCTTCATAACTGTCCCTAGATGCCCAGGTCCAGCAACCAAGTACAGGCCTCCACCTTGAGCATTAGCTCCCGAAATGATGTTGCCAATGTGCATGTTTCTCTGATTGTCAGTACCTCTTTTCGCTCGTGGCCGGTCCTCTTCGAGCCTTCACAACTCCAGTTGGCGTATATGCGAGCCACATAACACCAAGCTACCGGGGGGGGGGGGGGGGGGGGGGGGGCGGTTTGTCAGGAGGCAGGTCAAGGGGCGAGAAGGGG
>RAOY01000013.1:445554-519938 GCA_009806085.1 Neurospora cerealis
GGGGGGGGGGGTCTGTTTCTTGGGTGCTCGACATCATGGCTGTTGCAGACATACACCGCCTTCAAGACTCCCAAAATTGCCCTTTTCCAATGCCTTGGTAGTTTATCGTAGCACATCAGTTATCGTCAGATGCCTGAAGGAGCAGCATGTTGGCGAATACAGTAGCAGGCCAGTTGTCTTTCCACTACACCCTCAGGTAAGCGCAGCAGTTAGGGGGCAGTCCTTTAAGTTTGGCCGGTGCCGGCCTGATGAACGAGCACATCCTGCTGGAGCACATGACATGCTAGTTTCGGAGCTGCGGCGTCGACCGAAAGGAAAGGAGTTGCTGAAACAATGGGGCTGTGAATTCTTGTTGCTCTTCTTGCCGTGATTCTTAGGTCCTGCTCGTCCCGGTATGTGGATATTGTTAGAAGCATCACATTATCCATCATCCGTGGTCACCGGTCCTGCCGGCAGGTGGTGTCAGAGCTTGGGTATCGCCTCGGCCGGAAACGAGACCCGAGAAATAGGCGGCGCCGGCAACAATCAAAGGATAGGAGACGGCGGCGACGGGATGTGTGCGACCTCGAATGGCGACCCTCATGTTTCTTTCAGTTACGCCCACGAAGTTTCCGCGAGGGAAGATCGATGGCATGTCTGTCTCTTTAAGCTTCGAGCGCCTATGGTGACTGCTTTGTAGCCAACGCGGGGGGGCATTGGGTCACCTTCTGGAGCGTCTGTGATGCTGTGCCCAGGTGCTGACCGCTGTGTTCGAAAGCCCCGCAAATGGTGACCCGTCTCGCAATGTCGTCACATCGTGGGAACGACTCGGAGTGGAAATGAAGCTGTAGGCCCGCTCAAAAAACTGTCCGTCAAGCTATCATGGTAGAGTGTGTCGTGAAGATTAGAGGAGAGACGGGCGGCTGAGTGGTGTCGATGATTAAATCAGCTTGGCTGCTTTGGCTCCAGGTAGGGGGATGTTGGCGGATGCTCGAGTCTGAAGACCAACAGTACAGAGGCAGGCTGAGCCCTGGGCAGCTGTGACAGCCAATCCCGTGACCACGCTCGCCGCGACGGCAGCTGAATGCCAATACATGGATAAAACAACTATGGTGGCTCGTGCGTGCGCATTCGAGCTGTCGCTCACAACCTAGCTGCACTGGAGGGAACTTCAACTGAATCCTCTCCTTAACATCAGCCAGCCGAACCTCTGTGCAACTGAGACTTTATCTTGACACCTATTGACCCGGTCTCCGACATCACATTCCATATGTTCAAATAAAACAAAAGAAATTTGGTGCGACAAAATTGGACTTGGAAGGCTTTATCCTCCAGAAAACATCAACGGTAAACAAACCATACTGATGTGACCTGAGCTGGGATCAGGTTGTTGTTCAGGTTTGGGGTGTGGTGGACCTGGGTTGGGCGATGGTAGTTCGGGACTCTTTCATCCTGTCGTTGGTGGTTTCCCGGCCAAGTTTGAAGTTTATTCTCAGAGTTTCCGGCGGATGTGCTCAAGTTGTTCGGCCAAAGTTGTCCGTCTTGCCCGAGACTCTCCCGTAGCTGGCCTCGCTTGGCTCTCCTGTTCCTGTTTGTAGTTCTTTCCTTGGCCATCATTGTCTCATGGCTCTAGCGATCACATTATTTGCAAGATAAAGTTCGCTAGGGGAGCGTAGAAGGAGAACATAGGGGAAGTATCATGTTAGGATGTTTGTGATTTACAGTTTGCGCATGATTAGAGACTGGATAGTGTATCGAATCTTGTACTTGATAAGACTGTGCACCAAATGTATGGGAATAATGAGGTTCGAACAGTCAAAGCTGCGGCTTACAAGCAGGTTATTAGCGCGCCTGTAGATATCATTGATCTGAATGATGTTATTTTGGTGTTCATGTCGTTCAAGATGGTGAGATGGCGTCTTGAGTATCCTGCCAGATCTCATTGTGGTATAACTTGATCAAACCTCTATCACAAGAACATGGCAGACATTATTGCTGGTTCAACATTCTTGTTAAAGATCCTTCTGCTTGGATATTAGGAAGGACCACTTTGACAATGTGAGATGATGGTGGCGATAACGAAATGTCATGCTGTTTATCACCAACCTACCATCGCTTTGTCCATATAATAGTATTCGGACGAGTGTAAGCGCCTTGCCGATGCTTGCCGCCATATCTCAACGAGCATTGACTCCATATACAGTCGGCTTTCTGGATAAAGCCCGGCTACACATAGGTATATCACGTTGCTGTTGGTTCAGTTGTCCGTGAGTGGAAACACACACAGAAATCCATACTGTCCCCAAGGTGACGATGTTTGCCAATGATGAATTCAGTTCCGGTCGGTTGTAGCTCTGTAGATGTGAAAGTTCCAAAACTTCCAGCATTTTCCATTGCAACCACATGAGTTGCTTGGCCTCTGTGGATATCAGCCGTCAGCCGAAACCGCAACTACTGCGTATGTAGCACAATGTAAAGAATTTTCTCCTTTTCACCTTACTACCACCCATTGATCCCAATTGTCATCTCATCTGCGTTTCCCGAAGATGCGAACACGGCACGGCGATGTTGAATTGGTCCACATCGGGTACCCATGTACGCGGAGGATCGGCTATGGTTGAAAAATGTTTTGAATGAGGCATCAACGGGGTGAGGTGAGGTTGGAATTGTCAATGCACGAAACCTGACGGTGCACGACACATAACCCTCCCGTCCATGTCGTTCTCGCGTGTCAATGTAGGTACATGCTGCGTTTCTACCTAACTAGTAGGTACGGTAGCCCGTCTTTCGGGAACATGATGCCATCCTCAATGTCACTGCAAGTAATGGGATGCAGGAAGGGCCAGGGGGAGGGGAAGAAATGGCTGTATCTGAATGGTTTGTTGTAGGTGGTCGCAAATTTCAATGCGCCAGTCGGTTGAATCGGTGGTGAGGATGCAAAGTTCCACAAAAACCATGGGCTCTGAGGTCTGGGAATGACGAAGGTACAATACCAAGATGTTGTGCATGTAAAGAGACTTTTGTTGGAGTAGCATTGGAGGCAAAAGAGGCCCATTGAGGCTTACCGCGTGGATGGAACGCTCTACTATGTATGCGATACCGTATCTGTTGGGGATTTGCAGTCCGTCCGTGTTATTGGGCGTGAAGTCCGGAGTCGTGCAAGGGGAAGGTAGATGCCCATTGTTGTTCGTAGCTCCCGAGGGTTGATGACTTGGGAAAACAGCCATAATAGCTAGATTGAATCCTCAAAAGTCTCGTATATCTTCAACCTCGTCGATGAGGTTAAAGTTGTCCAGCATCCCCCAGGAGGAGGAGTCCCAAGAAGATAATACCCCGCCAACGGCGTGTCGTCATGCTGACTAACCTGAGGCAACAAGGAGGGACAAGGAGGGGAGCTCTTCTCCAAATTTGGAAAGACCCGCACAGTGCGCGTTATTGTGGATCAAATTCAGTTGGGAATGACGCAAAAGAGCGGGGATCGTTGGATGGTTGGGACCGGGACTGTCTGGTTCTCCTTGCTCGCCAGTGTTTTCTGAGCCGAGCCAAGTATGGCGGCGTCATGCTGAGCATGTGCGTTTCTGAATCGCGGTATCTGACGGTGGACGTTGCTAGATAGAAAGAAAAGCTTTGGAGTGAGAAAATTGCTGGAAAAAATCCCATCAAAGAATTGGGTAGAAATGTAACCGTATGGGTTAACACCCATCGGCGCTGGTGGGAGATTTGTGGCTGATATGGGTTTAAGTGAATGGAGTCCCGTTGCAGAACATGAGGGGTGAAGTGCAGGAATCCCCGCGCCGATAGGTTGGTGACAAGGAATGAAGGGACTTCGGAGGGGACCATGGGAAGCTATGCTGCTCTGGAACCAATGCCGGGCAGTGCGGACCCAACAGCCCAACTTGGCTTCAGTTGTTTTGTTCTTTTCCGGCCTCCGCTCGCTAGAGGTACTATCTCTTCGCTTCTTGTCTGATTTTTTTCAATAGCCATCTTTGGGTCAGCTTGGTTGTAAGATCGGGGCCGCATGGGAGTCGTTGTTGCTGTTGGTTGGGTGAAATGCAGTTAGTCGAGAGAGCAACATGCGATGATCACAGCAGGACCAGACGACCCAAGGAAACTGAACGATAGGCGTTGTTGTTACACCCGGTATGTATGGTATTGTAATTGGGCAAGCCCCATTGGGAAAGGTCAGACAAAAGGTGATTTAAATCGACTTTGCTGGAGCGGGGATACGCACAGATCTGGAGGATCTTCCGCAGATGATACACAGTAGTACCTGGAGTGATGCATCTCGGGATCCCCCTTGAATCACGGCTGAAGCAGGGACTTTTGGGGTAAAGCTCGTGGGAAGACAAAGCGCGGCAGAGCTTCATGGTTCAGATACATGGAGGCTCTGAAATGTCCATGGATGTCTGGAAGGTCGTAAGTGCAGAGAAAATTTCACAGAAATACCTGCCAAAGTCGAGGCGTTGAGGTGAGGTACCGTCGTGCACCCTGAATGGTAACTCAGTGATTCCCTCGTCATCAAGCTTGACGCCAAGCCTGTTGACCTGCGTTAACGCGGGCAATCTCCTGTCATTGACGCTCGATAAGTACTGGGCTGGATTGACAGTGGTAGCGCATGTTGGGATTCCCTAGTGCCCAGTACTGTGCACATACTGGATAGCTGTGACCTCCAGAGTTGCCATCGAGATCGGGCAACCCAGAAAGAGAGTATCTGCGTAGCACTGACAGTGTTGCCCCCAGTCCAGAGTATGTATAAACAAAATTTCTCCCCTCTTCTACCTAGACGTCTAGCGTTACTGCCCAATTACCTATCCTATCCAGGGAACTGCCGACACTACCTTACCTACTTTCCCTCTCGTTCCCGCTTCCAGACTCCAGTCATCCAGTTCCAGCTTCAGGTTGTCAACGTTGTCTTTTGTCTGTCCTACCGTACCCATCTCGTCTGCGGCAGACTTCTCCTCGCGCCGACTCACACGCGCCTCCCCTTGTTCACTAGGTCCTTGCGTTACTCGCATTCTTCTCCTCGGGTTGAGTCTAGTATCGTGAGATTCAGTTCCAGATCTGCCTCTGTTGCTGCCCGAAGGCACTGTTTTCCAGTTCCATTGCGCTTCCCTGCCCTAGAGGTGGAACTCTTCGAGGTACGTTCCAGGTTGTGAGACACACACACACTTCTCTCGCTGCGACACCGCAGCACCTGTATCGAGCCGTCGAGCCGGTGTTCGCAGCCCAGACTCCCAAGCGAACCTAGAACTCGAAGCCGTACGCCGGGAGGAGGTTGGAAACTCGCTTCAGGTTGAGGTTCCAGTAGCTTCAGTGAGGCCCCATTCCCCACTTCCGGCCGAGCATATAAAAGCTCCGCATCCCCAGCTGCACCCCTGAAGCTTCCACCCAGGCCCCATTCCAGGTGACATTCCTAGAAACTGAACCCCACCAGTGCGTGTTGTCTCGTCCTGGCTACGTCGACCTGTACGGCGTGCCCTGCCTGATCTGCTTCAAATAGAACCCAACCATCTGCTTATCCCTCTTCTTGCTACCTCTACTCGTCCTCTCTCCTCTCTACGAACCTGAAAAATCAGTGTTCTGTGGCAGTTTCTAGTTGCTAACACGAAGCTCGGACGACAGAAGCATCTCTTACTTCGGCGAGCCCGTTACCCACCCATATTGAGCCACAATGGCCCACGACAACCGTGAACCCCGCGAGGTCAAAAACCACCTCCTCTTTGAGGTTGCCACCGAGGTCGCCCATCGAGGTATGCGCAGAAGTACCGATTGTGCCAGAAAGGGGCTTCCACTCTAACACTTGTTCTAGTTGGTGGTATCTACTCGGTTATCAAGTCGAAAGCGCCAGTTACAACCGCTGAATATGGCGACCGTTACACTCTTATCGGTCCCCTGAACCACCAATCGGTACGCTGCTCTTACGCCCATTACACCCCGTGGTATGGAACATGGTTGTTGACAGTAATGATTCCAGGCGGCCGTCGAGGTTGAAGAACTAGAGCCTACCAACCCCGAACTAAAGGCGACGATCCAGGCCATGAGAGATCGTGGCATCGGCATTCTTTACGGACGATGGCTCATTGAGGGAGCTCCCAGAGTGTTGCTCTTCGATACAAAGACCGCCTACGGTTACATGAACGAGTGGAAGACGGACCTCTGGAATGTTGCTTCCATCCCATCTCCGGACAACGACGAAGAGACGAACGAGGCTATTGTCTTTGGCTACCTGGTCGCATGGTTCCTTGGCGAGGTTAGTACTTGCGTCACAAAGCAGAGAGGCGCCCGAAGCTAACAGACTTGTAGTTTGTGTGCCATGAGAAGAGGAAGGCTGTTATCGCCCACTTCCACGAATGGCTTGCCGGTGTCGCGCTGCCATTGACCAAGAAGAGGCAGATTGACGTTACGACCATCTTCACGACACATGCCACTCTTCTCGGTCGCTATTTGTGCGCCGGCTCAGTAGATTTCTACAACAATCTTCAGTGGTTCGACGTTGATGCCGAGGCTGGAAAGCGCGGTATCTATCATAGATACTGCATCGAGCGAGCTGCCGCCCACTCCTGCGATGTCTTCACCACCGTTTCCCACATCACAGCTTACGAGAGTGAGCACTTGCTCAAGCGCAAGCCCGATGGTGTCCTCCCCAACGGTCTCAACGTCACCAAGTTCTCGGCCATGCACGAGTTCCAGAACCTCCACCAGCAAAACAAGGAGAAGATCCATGACTTTGTCCGCGGTCACTTCTATGGGCATTACGATTTCGAGCCAGAAAACACCCTCTACTTCTTTACTGCGGGTCGCTACGAGTTCAGGAATAAGGGTGTGGATATGTTTATCGAGTCGCTTGCCCGCCTCAACCACCGCCTCAAGACCGCCGGAAGCAAGACGACGGTTGTTGCTTTCATTATCATGCCTGCCCAGACCACTTCCTTGACCGTTGAAGCATTAAAGGGGCAGGCTGTCATCAAGTCTCTGAGAGATACCGTCGATGTTATTGAGCGTGGAATTGGCCGCCGCATCTTTGAGCGCTCTCTCAAGTGGCACGAGGGCGACCCGTTGCCTGAAGAGAAGGAGCTGATCACCAGCCAGGACCGTGTTCTCCTTCGTCGTCGTCTCTTTGCCATGAAGAGGCACGGGCTCCCGCCCATTGTTACCCACAACATGCTCAACGACCATGAGGACCCGATTTTGAACCAGATCCGCCGGGTACAACTCTTCAACCATCCCTCGGACCGCGTCAAGATTGTTTTCCATCCCGAGTTCTTGAGCTCGGCCAACCCCGTGTTGCCTCTCGATTACGACGACTTTGTGCGCGGCACCCATCTGGGTGTCTTCGCTTCTTACTATGAGCCTTGGGGCTACACTCCGGCAGAATGCACTGTTATGGGTGTACCAAGCATCACCACCAACCTCTCTGGATTCGGCTGCTACATGGAGGAGCTCATAGAGAACTCGAGCGACTACGGTATCTATATCGTGGATCGTCGCGCCAAGGGAGTCGATGACTCGGTCAACCAGCTTACTCAGTACATGTTTGACTTTACCCAGAAGAGCCGCAGACAGCGTATCAACCAGAGAAACAGAACCGAGCGTTTGAGCGATCTCTTGGACTGGAAGCGCATGGGTATGGAGTACGTTAAGGCACGCCAACTTGCGTTGCGCCGCGCCTATCCTACATCTTTCAATGGCGAGGAGGAGGAAGATTTCATCCCAGGAGTCGAGCAAAAGATTTCTCGTCCCTTCTCAGTACCGGGCTCGCCTAGAGACCGGACTGGTATGATGACCCCTGGCGATTTCGCTAGTCTTCAGGAGAGTCACGAGGGTCTGAGTACCGAGGACTACGTTGCGTGGAAGCTACCGTAAGTGATGATGTCCCCTCAAAATGTTGAAACATGATACTAACCTTCCTGATTTTAGTGAGGAAGAGGACCCAGAAGAGTATCCTTTCCCGCTTACCCTGAAGCAGCGCACGGGGCCGGGTAGCCCCCTCGACGGTATCCAAGGTCTACAAATCAACGGCAGCAGGTAACGCGAGCTCTCTTGCCTTTTCCTTCTTTCAGCATCGTTCAGTAATTGGTTGTCAGCGTTTATGTTTAAATATAAAAAAAACGGGCTTCGTTGGGCGGAAATCTGATTTGTTCGTCCGAGCCGTTCACCCTGGTCCCCGGGAGCACTGGAGCTCGCAGAGCATAACAAGACGAGGAGGTTGCGATAGGAGAATCCTATCATTGTCGGGTTGAGCAGGTATAAGGGTTGGCGGGAGAAGGACCGAGGCATGGGGACGCAATATCCTCCCGGTCCTCTTTTCAACCTTCCTGGTCCCCGGTGAAGTCAAGCTCTCGTGAAGCCATAGCGGAGCGAGTTCCAGTCTTTGACGTCGGGTTTTGAGCAGGGTACAATGGGGTAGGAACAAGACCAACGGTGTATGTAACTGTACAGTGTATTTGCCCGGCGGAGGATTGCATCGTTTTCTCGTACCTAATAGAACCGGCTTTCTCAGGACATTGATGGTGTTGATTCCATGTGCTCAAATAGGCGGGATGTCCTTAGCAATGATGTTGGATATGTAGGCCCTGCGTACCTGTTTTCAAGGCTGAATGGCGATAAATAGAGTGGATCGTGACACTCGCACATGGATGTTCTTCCCTTTGCCTTTTTCAGGGGGCAACAGTGGCGTTCATAGGCTGCAGAACAACGTGCAATGAAATCCCCACTCCAGATATTAGTTAGGAGGTGAGCACTTACAAGGACGTGGGTATGAAGCAAACGAGCATCAATTGCCAATCATTGCAAGTCAGGAGCTCATCTCTTTGTCTCATCTGCCCAGTCATTTTGGACGGTATAGTCCGTTTGAAGCAAAAATGCAATATCGATATGTCATGTCAAAGCGTCAAAGGAGAGAAAAGTGTCCTGGACCGATTCCGTGACGCATGTTCCAGCAACGGAAAGCGGACAACGACGGACGGTTGCTTTGGCGGTAGAAATAGCGTTCACTTCCATCTGAGCTGTGTGCTGTGCTTTGAAATGTTCACAACTAACTCGCTGCTTCGGCTCCTCTTGTTTCTTCGGCTCCTCTTGTTTCTGATGACGCAGCAATTCCTCACAATCACAGACTCGGGAGCAACGGCTCTTTAACCTGCTTGAGGTTGCAACCCTTTTCGGTCACGACGTGCAAACACGTTCGTTCAGCAAGCACATCAAGTCCTGTGCGACCCTAGCCGTTGTCTAGTACACCACGTACACCTTATCGTGCGTTGCTTCAAAACCTGTGCGCTGCCTGACTGCTTCCCTAGGACGGCATCTGCGCATTCGTTATATTCAACACATTTCCACGAGGCGCCGTAATTAGCAAACAGGACTTTCAACAATCCCACTCCGGGCAGTGGTGAAACGAAACACGCGAAGCTATCGGTCGGCGCTAGTTTGCCGGGGTATTAAAGGCCCCACGCTAGGGGTAGCAGCAACAGCGGCACAGCCTGCATTCACGCCCCCAAAGCGGAATCTCCCCAGGTCCCCTTGACAACTTCCCCTCAACAGGAACAGTGGTCGGGCGGGTTCGCGCCCCTGCAACCTAACATCAACCACTCTTGCGATCGCCATCCAGGTACCACCAACCCAACGATATTTCGACCCTAGAGGTACCCAGGGTTTGGATCGTCGGTTCTCCAGGGCGGTAGCCGCCCCTTAGTATCCAGCATCCGACGAGTCCCCGGAGGATTTCCAAGCATTCATCAACCACACGACACCACTCTTCTGGCGCTCGCGTCTCAATTCTTCCTTTGTTTCTTCTTACTTTTTCTACTTCCTCTTCTCGGAATCTCCATCCCACGGCGTGCCGAAGACTGTATCACGGGTCCGCAACAACATGAAGTTCTTCAGGCGTAATAAAGACAAGCGGAAGGCCAGCGGCGGTGGTTCGGCCATAGCGGCCGCCCTGCCGGGCTTCGGTTACAGCCCCAACAGACAAGTCTTGGGCGCTGGCTTCGATGATGACTCCCGAAACCCATATCCCTCCTACGGCCACACCCGGAACGATTCAAATGGTCCATGGGGTTCTCAGTACCGCTCCATGGCGACGCGGGCGTCTGCCACGATTCTGGCGAACCTCCCAGCCCCGATCCTCGAACGCATATTCACTTTTGTATGTCCCCATAGCAGGGATACGAGCTACGAGACTTGTGAAGCCAGCTCGATCGAAGATGCTTGCATGCTGTGCGACTTGCGCGATCTGGCGCATTGTGTCGCCGTGTGCAAGAGGTGGAGGAGAGAGGGCGTCAATCTTCTGTATGTTTAGACTCTTTCGGATCGAGATCAAGCCCCGTTTCCCTGCTGCCGTTATGATGGAGGAATACTGACGTGGTCACTACTTAACAGATACTATAGCATCCGCATCGACCAGGTGCATTACTGCGACCGCGAGGCAGAGTTAGCCGAAGCCCGCAAGCGTAAAGCCCGATTTGATCGCAATGGAGAACCGGAGGATACGGCACAGGCGCGCCTCAAACTGCTATGCCGCACTCTCCGCGAGGATCCCGTGCGCCTAGGAAGGATCGTGGAATTCTTCAAGACGCCTTATATGCTGCGAGAATCCTGCCGGGCCGATCTGGCGCGGACGATAGCTGTGACGCCAAACCTCAAATATGTCGATTTGCCCGAAGGCCTGTTTGCAGATGATCCGGCCTTCGTGACCCTCCGGCTCGAAGTACAAGCGCGGTGCCTTCACCTACGAAAGATGACATATATGGCAGGTGCGGAGCACAGTCTGCAGATGCTGGCCACCGGAAAAGTGTGGCCTAACCTGGAGGTATTGGAGCTGGTACGCGTGGAAGTCGACCCGGCAATCCTACGCCAGGTGCTTGGTTGCTTGGGGAACTTGCGCGCCCTGAAAATTAACGACACAACCTGCGTCACCGATGAGACTTTGGCGTGGAACGACATGTTGCCTCCGTTTCCCCCAGTTGAAGAGCTTATCCTTACCAACGTTCCCAATGTCACCACAGAAGGCTTGAGGGGCTGGTTAATGGACCCGAACGCGCAGAGCACACTACGGGTGCTTACCCTGAACGGTACAGGCGTATACCCTTGGGCCTTGCAGGAGTTCTTGCCGTATGCTCCAAAGCTTAAGCACCTTTCCGTGATCGACAGTGTCACCCAAGCCGTGCCGTCCGCCAACGGTCAATACTTTGCACAGACTCTTAGCTCGACAAGTATCCAAACCTTACACTACGAGATCACCGCGGCCTCGTCGACTCCCAAATACTCCGGCATTACGTCGAGCTATTACAGCTTTCTGGCTGCTTCCTTACTGACAGGCGGACTACCAAACCTGCGGGCACTCTATGTGCGAGACCCGAACTTCCCCGACCTCTTACTCGGTCTCCCCACACCTTCCCCCGGCTTTGCTGGAGCCGGTATGGGACGCCCTTCCAGTAGCAGCTCGAATCGCGGTTTCTCCCCTAACAGTGGCCCCATGAACTTTTCACAACCCGGCTCTGGATTTGGACCTGGTGCTGGTGGTAGCTTTCATTCACACCAAGGCAGTTTATCAAGCTTTGCTCCTCCCACCGCCCCCTTCGTGCCCGGCCATCGTCAATATGGGTCCGTATCTTCCGTCAACAGCTTCTCGGGTTTCCTGCAGCCGGGAGGCGGCAAACAACCGCCTACCAACCATCGCTTCAGCAGCAACAACCCCTTTGCCAACTTGGTAGCCCCATCGCCCGCAGGACCAGGCAGTTTTGCAAACCTCCCTGCCAAGCTCGAGGTGTTCACCAAAGGCGACGACGAAACCACCTGGTCCTTTGTAAAGGTCGGCGGTGGACCGGCAATGTCCTCTGGCCGCGGCGGACACTCTGGCGCGAATGAGAGACCACAGAGCGGCTATGGGCTGGGCGCGGATCTCATGGGCGGAGGCGCGGCTGGCTGGAACAGCGGCGCTGGTGCGAGGAGGAGCGTGCTGATCGGTGGTGCCGGGGCTGGCGGTGGCTTCTTGGCCTTGCCGGCTGAAGATCCTGGCAGAAGCAATAGGGGAGGGAGTGTGGATAGGGGGACTGGGTTTGGCGGTGGTTCGGGTGGGGATGAGGAGTTATGGCCTAGGCCGAAGAGCAGTGCCGGGGAGAAGAAGAAGGAGAAACTGGATTTGTGGCGGTAGTTCGAGTTTGAAGTAGAAATGATGGGTGGCTGCTTTCTAAGAGGATGGGTACCATCCGGACTGTTGCCCCATGAGCTGGCATCTGGGGGTTTCTGTGGGTTTGTTTGCCTGCCCTGACTGCTCAAGTGGATGTGAATGACATGCTCAGCTGTCTGACCAAAGTGGGGGTAATACGGGAACCGTGGGCGTGGATAGAGGAGTGTTGACGGGAACGGTAAAACGGGGTGGTTAATAAGAACCAGGTTGCAACCGTCGTTTAATGTTTTACGGTGATATCTCGAAAGTCTAGTAAATAATTCCTCTCATCCCTTCCTCCAAGCTCATTATGTCCCGCCTGCCCTTTTTACATTCTCAGTATCAGCAGAAGCTTTACTCGAGATTGACCAGGTAGGTCTGGTGGGGGGAAGTCTCATAGCTCCTCTTGCACTTGCTCGCCAGGTAATCACCAACGTAGGTTCTGTGTCTCTTCATTTGTTTATACAAACCGATGCATCCATCCAGCAGGGACACTGTAGAAGTTCTCTTCCTACCTTCAACGAAGTATTGTTTGAAGCCCCATATTTGATCTCTACTACAAAGCCTTTGGTTTGTTGCCAGCTGCGAACTCCTCCATATCTTCTCCAGTCCAGGCCTTCATCAACAATATTCCGGTTTTATCCTCGAACCAACAAGCCCAGCCAAATTCCAACCTGTCCGCAAGCTTCATAAAATGCCACCCATCCTCACCCTGTCCGACATCAAAACCCGCCTCCTCATCATCTCCGACACCCATGCGTCGCCCGCCGTCGTCCCTTCCTCCATTCCCACTATGCCAGTCGACGTAGCCATCCACTGCGGCGACCTAACGCAAGAATCCAAGCTTTCCGAGTTCACCAGCGCACTAGCTCTTCTCAAGGCCATCAACGCCCCGCTCAAGCTGGTCATCCCCGGTAACCACGACTTCACTCTTGACGATGCCGTGTACAAGGCCAAGATTACGGAAACCACCACCAAATTAGGGATCAAGCTGGAGGAAATACACGAAGTCTACGGCAAAGTAGGACAAGCTCGACAGCTTTTCTGCTCCTCGGAAGAGACAAAGGAGAAAGATGGGATTTTTTTGTTGGATGAAGGTCGCCATCAGTTTGCCTTGGGCAACGGAGCATCTTTGGATGTTTATGCTTCGCCTTATACACCCTCTCCCGACGACTGCCCGGGACAAGGAAAGGGGAACTGGGGTTTTCAATACACAAGAAGCCAGGGACATGTGTTTGATATTGGATATACTGCAGACGTGGTTATCACTCACGGTCCACCCCTCGGAATCCTCGACGTCACCGCCTCCTCCAAAACCCGTGCGGGCTGTCCTTCCCTCTTCGCGGCCGTAGCGATGGCCAGGCCGAGATTACATTGTTTCGGGCATATACACGCGGGATGGGGAGCCAAGTTTGTTAAATGGCGGGATGAACCGGCGAGGGACGTGGAAGGAAGGGTACAAATGTCGTCGCATTTTACGGATATTGATAATGAGGAGTCTACTGTCATTGAGACGCTGGCGGGGTTGAGGATGGGGATGTGGAATAGTCCTGAGGTTCTTGAGGGGAAGAGGGTCAAGGTAAAGCGGTTGAGGGAGGAGAAGTGTTGCCGGATTTCGCGTTGTGAGGGAGATACGTTGAGGCTGAAGCCGAGGAAGCATACGTTGTTTGTCAATGCCGCTATTGAGCCGGTGGATGAAGAGAAAAGGCAGTTTCCGTGGGTGGTTGAGATTGAACTTCCCAGGCAGCCAGGGCGTTATAGCTGAGTGATATGATTGCTTCAGAGAAGAGTTCTACTTGCAAAGTGGCATAGGTAGGTAGCTTTTATTCCCATTCTTTCTTTCTTTCTCCATAACTCTAAATACTATCAATAAGACAACTTCTCGTTTACTTTTCCAATAATCGACTTGTTCCGCCGTATCCCAGCGCTCCATAGTTTAATGCGAAATAGTGCCTACCCGCAACTAAGTCATAGTGTCCTGGTACGCTCGGTCTCTTGAAGACACTTGACGAGCGGTGGTGAGAGAGAGCGGGACATGGCGAGAACATTCAACTATTGATGTGCTATATTACGCACCGCTTCGTCCTCGACGTGTCTTCCATAGGTACTCAAGCTTGATACTTCTACCTCTAGTCAGAATGGATTACCTAGGATTGAGCCTGCCAACTGAAATCATATCCAGTTGTTTTGCCTATTACTTTTCTACACCCTTCTCTTCGCCTGGTCAAATATCCTCTTTACCTCTGTAGAAACTGGGTGTGTGAGTATATACCACCACGCCGTCAACATACAGCACTCATCGTTACGTCCGCGTCCTCCGTCCTCTCAGAGTTTTAACCCCCTCGGAGGTCCGAGTCCCCATCGTCCTCCTCAACCAGTGATCCTCGGTGTTGGGTGTTTCGCAATGCCTGCGCATAATATCTGTTTGTAATGTCTCCGCGTTCTGGAAAACTCGGCAGGTTTCACTCCAATGTCTTTGACTTGTGTCCGAGTAACGTCAAACTGGAAAGGTTACGCAGCTCGGTTGGTTCGATGTCTCAAGTCCCGGGTACCACTCAGTTTTAAGGTTTGTGAAGTCACACCACGCTGATGTATCATAGAAGAGAGAAAGACTATTTCCCGTAGTTGGAGATTTCTCTTAATACAGTATGAGGGTGGGCGTTGACACAAACGTGGTGTGCAACTAAAAGGGAGTGTAAGCCGGGAGTGACCGGATGCCGACCTCCGGCTTGAGCTCCTCACTCACGATTCCCTTGATACCAAAACCACAGCAGCCCGTCAAGTCCTGACAACCAAGTAAAAACTTTTCATACACTAGTAAACAAGAAAACGGAACTCACAATAAAAACGGTGAGGAGTGAAAACTTTTCACTTTCAGATGCCAAAGCAGTGTCCTGAGAAGGTGTCGTGCGGTGCAGTGTAGTCAAGGTTTAACACACACCGCCTCTACCGTCACCTCACCGTTAGTTTGGAGAAACCTTCCACTTTCTTGGCTCCCCTCCCGGCCTCCCCCAGCCCAGCCCAGCCTAGAACCCTAGAATCCTAGATAGATCCGCCTCACGATCCTGGCTCGCATCACAGCCGCAAAAGCGGTGACCTTAGAAAGGAATTAAACCCTGCCTTGACCGTCCTGGCGGTAGGTTTTCAATCCTTTCCCGAGTCTGATTTTAGGTCTGGGTCTGGGTCTGGGTATCTCAACCGCCCAGCCGACGCGGCCCGCACCATGCTCGCTCGCCTCGCCTCGCCTGGCTGGTTGTTCGCGAAAAGTTCCCGTTTGAAATCTGAATGGACTACTCCGCAGGGCTGGGTCCGGTCTTGAACCATGCCCGCCATGCCCGCCATGCGTAAGCCAAGTATGATGGCTGGGCTGTGAGCCTGTGACAGGTTTCGGGAGTGATCCATATGGCGGCCGTTCCATCGATGTTCTACGCCGCGGAATGGGGGGAAGAGGTAAAACGGTTGTACAGTTTGTACGTTCGTAGCACAGCCAAGGCTCACGGCACTTACTTGATCTGAGGAGGAGAGTATTGTGCGACACGGGTTTGGCGGAACAGCGGGAATTGGGTTTACTCTGACCGGGTAATTAATGTCTTCTTCTCTGTGCTGAGATTTGACCGTCAACAAAGTGAAGGTTGAAACTATCTTCAACTCATCTTCGCCGAAACGACCCCACAAAAAGACGGTCAAAGAATCCCGGCAACTCGGTGCCCCGGACGAACCAGCGAGAGCACGGACCTGTGCGGGTCGGGGGCCGGGGCTGTCGGGTCGGAGCGGTCGGGGGGGCACAGCGGGGATGTGGACTCATTTTTAGGACATTTGTTCTTACCCCACCTTCGCTTCTCCAAGCAGGGAATAAGCTAAGCCATTCTGGGAATAGCCTCTTTTTGTTCGCGAGAAGCTTAACAGGTGGGATCGTACTTTTGGAGACGAGAA
The DNA here is from genome assembly GCA_009806085.1 of Neurospora cerealis. NCBI lineage: Eukaryota > Fungi > Ascomycota > Sordariomycetes > Sordariales > Sordariaceae > Neurospora > Neurospora cerealis. The sequence continues at coordinate 461,630 of RAOY01000013.1, forward strand.
GCTTGGGCCAGCGCAACATGCCAGACCCTTACTGCGGCCTGGGGCGGGCAGGCGGGCTCATTCAGCGGCCTGCTGCGTCTCTCCACAGCGGGGAGTCGGAGTTCGACAGCGCAGTGACAGTGACAGCGGGAAGGGATGACGCCATAAGATGAAACACGACTTCCTGCTCACCAGCCAGCCATTCGACCATGAACTTCGGTGACAGGAATGCGGTGAGGGGGAGATCGCTCCCTCAATGATTCCATACTGCGTCAAAGCGAGCATTAAGACGAAGTGATATACGTTGGATTGGAATCCAGCGAGGTCATTTATCAAGAAAATCTTTTTCTATTCTCCAAGGGAATGCAGACCTCTCTCTGAGCGCATACCGGTCATGCCTCAAAACAAGATTTCTCGATTACATTTGGGTAGAACTGTGAGGGCGAGCAGCATTTGACGCAATCCTGCTTCTAAGATGGCTGGCGGTATGATAACCCCATTGTGACGATGATGTTCCAGTAAACGCCACGATTAGTTCTTATCTTCTATACGTTAGCTAGGTCTAGGTGCCCAGACGACGATGCTGAACTGATGGTTACGGTACCATGTGTGTGATGCGGGGAGCGCCATGAAAGATGACTGGCCAAAAGGAACTGGCTCCGATGCCATTGGAGTTGTCGCAGGTGCCCAGAGGAGGGCTCCTTGGTTCGCAACTGAATGGTAGAGAGTTTTTGGTGTAACCCGTCCGCCCGCATATCCTGTACAACCTCACAAGTGCCGTGGCGATAGGTACTACAGGCTCTCGGGAAACCCGGTGTTGTTTACCTTGGTGTTTTGTATGTCGCAGATTCGCGCCGGAGCCGGGAGTGTATCAAACCAACGTCCAGGAGTTCCTCATGGCAACCCACGGGTAGTACCTGGACAAGCATTGGTCGCCGCCCTGGAAGACGTTGAGAATCCCGACTCGGTATCCTCTGAATCCGAAAACAATAAAGGGTGGTAAAAAAAAAAGCAGATAAGGTTGCCCACCTAAAACACACCCTCATGGCTCTGCTGAAACATCCACGATCATGAACCCTCGTGGGATGTGCGCTTGCGGGGAATCCTAAAAAGATATTATTGTTTTTCAGAAGGACATACCGATGCGCATAACGTGTCTCCGGAGATCCCTCTGCCTGGTAGTGTAGCGGGGGGGGCAGCAGGGGCACATTGTCATCGTCGGGAGTTATCCATCCGATCGACATTGCAAGATGGAGATAGCGACCTTTAAAAAGATGCAAAGTTGGAGGATGTCGAGCTGATGCTGATTGAAGGACAAGCTCCATTCCAGGTAACACCATGCACCCTGTTCAGATTCAGCAACAATCCGTCCCCCAGATTTCTCCCGTCCACTCCGTTTTGCATATCGGTCCAAGTGTCACCGTTCGCCGCTGGGAACGTTTTTGGCTGACGATAACTCTGATCACATCTCGGGTTGTTCAGCGTCCACCCAGATTTGAGGCGAGAACAAACATCTTTTTGAAATCATGACCGCCTTTTCTCGATATGACTTGGGGAGATGAGCAAGAACGCCGCCTAAGGCTCATGGCTCAGACATAACTCGGGACTTCAATCCTTCGGTGCCTGTTGTTGGTAGCTTTGTAAATGATTCCGAACTCCTTGGGCCGCCTGAGCCACTTGAGCCACTTGAGCCACTCTCCTTTTGGGCGGGCTGGGGAAGAAGGTTGGGATGAGGAGGATCTTGATCTTAACGGTGATCGCCATCAGTAAAAACCCCTTAGCAATTCGATGCTCCACGTTGATCAGACAATAGCGGGTCATTTGCGAACATGATGGGCATGACAGGAAGTGCATCAAACAAGGCCGAGAGAAAGTTGAGATGGTCACGTTGGGATAGTAGAGATAGTGGAGGTTGTTTTTTTCTAAGTGAGAGAATGAGCCCATATGTACGATGATTGGACCAAAAGGAAGGCGCCACTGGCGGTTGTCGCGACAGACGGATGATGCACGGCAAATAATTCGACCACGCGATGCTCGGTTTAGAGATTCAAATGTCGAGAACCGAAGGAAAGCTTCAAATTGGCAAGCATGAAGGAATGCTGAGTCCGATGGCGCCTGTTGCAATCAAGTCCTGACAGCTGGGTAAGGCAGCTTTGGGATGAAGCGGTGGGCGACAACACAGTCGAGACAGTATCGGGAAATGCAGAGTCGATATATCAGTTTTGGCGTTCTGGATTTCGGAATGCTTTACTCCAGTCTCGAATATGAGTCTTCAGAACCGTCGGGTGTTACATGTATCGGACAGTAAAAAGATCTTCCAGAGTGTTGCCCTTTGGAGTTGCAAGCACACCTTCTGTCACTACTTCCGTTAGCCAATGACTTAACAATACCAAGAGTTTAAGAACAACGTTCGGCAGCATCGTCCGAGTCGAAGCTTGAAAGATCCAGACGATGTCGAGGATGGCCTCCCACACTGCCAAAACTGCTAGTGTACACAGCAGGTGAAGTGAGTAGACACTGGCGAGAACAAATGCTCCAATCAAACGCCGCCGACGATGTCAAGATGGAAAATCCAATCACAGACACCTTGGCATTCCCAGTCTGAGACCCCATCACGGCCAATCTTACCAATGAAGGCCCTGGTCGAAGGGGTCTCAGGCCCCTGGTTGACCCTCTCCACTCGTGTCCTTGGGCCTGTTCGTCTTTTACCCGTTGTGGCAGCCAAGGTGTGAAGGGACCCGAAGCCACTGATATAAGGCTTGTGATGAGAACCAGAGGCGCCGTTTTGGTTCCGTAGTGTACTATGGTGGTCGTGCCGTTTCTGCAATCGCCTTGGCTTTTGGGGCATTTGATAACTGTACTGCGTACGTAGGTGATAGAGGTGTTGAGATTCCAGGATTTGTCGGCTTCTTCTCGCGAAGCTTGGTCACGACGGTGAGTGTGCAGATGAATGACCAGCATGTATCCCTTCGTATCCATCCAGCTGACCGTCGAAAAGATAAAAAGTTCGTGAAGCGCAGAACCCCAACCCCTGGTCGATGAGGGGGAAGTGTGGTGGTGGTGTGAAAGTCTGCATTTTTGCAGCGCTAAAAGATGGCGTAAAAACACTAGCGGAGACCCCTCAAAACGAAGCTCGAAAAGCTGGGAGCCGAGAGAGAGACAAGGCATTGAAAGGCAAGGGTTCCACGTCCAAAGGTGAGCATTTGGATGGGAAAGTGGACTCGACAGTCCGGTTTAACTTGAAACGCGAGTCTTTATCACTGTTCTGATCACCCACGTGCAAATTGCGCTTCTTGATTCCCATCATCTCTGTCGATTCCATCGTCGTGTCCGATTGTCCTCGGGGTCCTCATTAAACTTGAATTGGATGGCTGACCGTGCCCCCCTCCGCCTCCCCTACAGTGCCCGGCCGTCGATACGTCTGAGCTTATGGAGGAGGATTGAGGTTGGTGCTTGTACGGCACTCACTGGGGAAATGGTGATGATGAGAAGGAATGGATGGGCGTACAGAGAGATTTCGGGAGGCTCAGAGAGATTTTTTGTTTCTTTTCGTTCTGACTGGACTGCCTCTGATCCCGGTCATCTTTGCAGCCCCCTTCATTGGAGCTCATTCCTGTTGCGACGCCGGCCTCAGGGGAAAAGGCGAGACACTAAGAAACTGGAGATGGGTGTGAGATGCAACCACCAGAAGCTAGAAAGATGGTGTGTGTGATGGACAAGAAGTCAAGAACCCGTCACTCTGTCCAGTCCAGTGTCATGCATTGGGATGCATGCGATCGAAGACGTGCGGTGACGCTAGGCGATCTGTTGACTGTATGCTGCTGTATGCATGTAGGTAGGTGCAGTATCCAAAGCCAACCTCCTGTCTTCTTCTTGTCTCTCCGCTGACCTCTGACCGTTTTGTGGTTTGTTGTGCACCGTTAATCTGAAATGCGACCACCCACCACACAACCACACCATGCCACCGTCCGGACGGCTACCACGGCTGGCACGGCTTCCACGTTGTGCGACGGAGGACAGAGGACGGTGGCATGCCAGGTTGACTTGTCTCGTCTCGTCTGGCCTGCGCCTGTACCCCAGCACCATCCCCAGCACACCCCCCCGTCAGGTCCTGACCAGGTCTTGACAAGCGTAATGACCCCATGCAGAACTGGGTCTCATTAAAATAACATCTGCCCACCCTCGTGGATCCCTCTGCCGTTCCTCGTTGCTCCTCCCCATTTCCTCCATCAGAATAGTACGACGCCAAGCCAGAGCAGCACACAAAAGACACTAGTCTTCTAATATTTACCTGCGCCTGCCCTTCCCCAGGGCTTCAACATTCACTACTTTGCTCTCTTCACCCAGAATCCCATCGCCAGCTACATCATGTCGACAGAAACACAGTCCCTCCCGACCAGGGAGAGCACAGCAACTCTTACAAGAACCATCTCAGAGACACAGACATCCGATAACACAGCCGCCCAGGTCTACACCCGGAATCCATCTTGCGACAGCACAATGTACGACGAATTTCCTGAAGTGGTGGATACCAAGAGGGTAGAGCAGCAGGAAGAGGAGACTGTCCCGGCATTGCCTCAGAAGAGTGCCCTGAGGGCTTCAAGGTTGCTTGACAGCTTGGTTCAGCTCAAGATGAGTGGGACGGTTGAGACCGCCGAGTTGGAAAAGCCGTCTCCACTCGGCGACGTCTATCTCTCTTCTGAGGAGGATGCTTCCTCAGACACCGACAGCCTATCCGACTATGTCTACGAGTCCAGCAACGAGAAGGAAGCCTCTACCGCCACACCGACATCCCGACGAGGTAGCCGTGAAGACACTGCTCGTGTTGTTTCGGTTATCTTTTCTGGCAGGCCCTCGATCGTTGACCTCACCACCCTCAGGAGGGGTTCCGCAGCGCCGAGCCTAGTGGGAGGCCACATGAGGAAGCGGTCAAGCACAGTGTCCTGCAATATCCCCATCGAGCGGACGATCACACCAGCCAGCCCCATGTCAGCTTTTGCGCTTCCCGAAAGGAAGAGCAGTCTTCCCATCGATATGATGCCCATGAGGAAGCCTCAGTTTCTAAACGTTGACCCGTTCGCAAACGGCAGCTCCTACTCGCTGGATGTTCCCAGAGCCGATACTCCAGAGGAGGCGACGAGCCCGGCGAGATCTCCCAGGACACCAACCATGACTCTGTTGAAGGGGGTTACGAGGACCTTCAGCCTCGTCAGGAAGAGGAGCCGTCCGGCGCTGGCGAGCCCCCAGCCACCACAAGAGCGCACCACACCGCCTCCTTCCAGACACTCTATGAAGCCGCCACCATCCCGCAGCAGCATGATGCCGCTCTCTGTCACCACTCCTCTCTCTGAGGAGGCCCCGGAGCAGCTTGTTGTACCAGGGTCACCCGCTACCTCTGATAAGTCGTCAAGGAAGAACTTCAGAATGTCCTCGCCATTCGGACCATCTTCATCGCCACAGCCTCCATCACTGCCTGAGGATGCTTCGCCCATCTCTCCTCTTTCTCCCACCAGTGTCCCAAGGAGGGGACTCCTCAGCGGGTTTGCGGCAAGGCGCAAGAGCATCAAGCTGACGGGGCGGATCAACATCGCATAAAGCGACAAGACACGCAGCATGTGCCAAACCAAACCAGACACTGATATTTTTCACGGCATATTGCAAGCATGGCGTTTTGAAGCTTGAGGAGCGGGCACAGTCCGCAGCATCGTATACAACAGGAGACGGGTTGAATTGGGAGACCTTAATACGGAAAAGAGACGCAGACGGGAATGACTTAGACACACACACACACAGATTTTGGATCACATGGCGGAGCAGAGGGGGAGAAATTTGACATCTATCATGGCTGCGCGCAAGCATGTTTCAGCACAGCAGGCCGGCGGTTATTCTGTCTTTTTTTTACATCTTGGATGGAGTTTTTGGGCCATGGGAGGTTTTTACGCAACATCATTTCTTGTTGCTCCTGTTTTTTTTTTTTCTTTGTTTTTTTTTTGTTTTTTTTTTGTTTTTTTTTTACGAATGTTATGATACCACAGGGCGCTTCTGGTTTCTTCGTTTCTTCACAGGCATATTATCTCCGCTACTACGCACTATTCCCATCCCTGTATGGATGGCTTCTACAAATTGAAAGATAGGCATTGTATGCCAAAACAACATACACAGATCACACTCCCGTCGCTACCATGGCTTGCTATGATGAATGTGACATTGCGTTTGCTTTTTGCGAGATTCAACAGATTCGAGAACCAGATCTCTACCAAACTTGCACCTCAAGATCGGTCATGCCGGCCTGCCACTGAATATTTTCTTCATGCCACACCGGGTACCTAGCGAGCCATGCTACTGTACCTGGCAGTCCTGGATGCATACCCTGCCAATGTTTCTCTGGAGGTAGGGATTATGCGGAGATAATGGTTCCGTAGGGGCAATTGCTGCGAACACCGGTCTCAATGAGACGTCTTGGACTCTTGGCTTCACTTCCCTTTCCCCTGCCCAGCTTTCATTGCAGCACGCGTCGGAATATTTTCTTACAACTTTCTTGACAGTGCATGAACTGAATGCAGGTACAGTTAGCTAGTAGCTGTAGCTTTTACGAGGTCGGATTGGGGATGAATGACTTGCAGGTCAGCAAAGGCTGAAGAAATGCACGAACACCATCGAAGCCGAAGCACCTCAAAATGTTAAGACATCCGATTCCGTAACAAGAAGTGATGAATATCCGCCCTCCGTTATCTCAAACGCAATTCAGGATATTTGTTTCATCGTTTCATCGTTTCGACACCTTGATAAAGTAACTCCTTGGTACAGTCGCATCCGACATGTTCCGTGCCAACTCCACCAGCTCTCAAGGTCCCCCCGTACCCGTCTCCGTTTTTATGGTTCGTCAGAATCAGAGAATCTGGGGAGAGATTTTAAGATGAGATTGGAGAGATCGTAAACCGTATAGATATTTGCCTGGGATCGAACGACGATAACACCATCGATATCTATTTTCATGGGATGGGCATGGAGACCGTGGGAATCCATGGGAACTAACCCATGAGAGGGTGGGCTATGTGGGCTAGGTGTAATTATGGGGTCTCACTCATGAGAGGAGCCCGAGAGGAGAGGAGCAGATTCGGAAAACGGAGACGGAGAGAGTGGACTAGTGGATGAGTGAAGGGATTGAGGGTTGAAGGGGAATCGAAATAAAATAAGCTATCGACACTCAGTATGGACTTCACCTACCTGATCAGGTTGGATTCGCCGAAGTCCTCTTTGGTCTGCGGAAGTTACTGAGACAGGTCGATGGGGGAAATATGGGAATGCAGTCAAATGTGGGGGCCGATGCAACTTCAGATGAACGCGTTCCTGGCGGTTCCTGGCGGTTCCTGAATCCTTTTCGCCAATCTCGGATCCTGTACACGAATCCAATTGTGGGTGTGATTCGTTAGCGTAGGTTTTTGAATGAGGCTTTCCCCAAAACCCCAACGCAAAAGATCATGACAATCGATTGACAAAGACAGAGAAGAATTTGGCCGTCAGTTGCGCTGGGATACGTGTTGGGTGTCTACTGTGTACATTCTCGCCTTTGAAGAGAGAGTCCATGGATTCAACATAAAGGCGCCTGCCTGTAAACCAATGAAGTACGTTGCCAACAAGTTAATGGGAAAGTACCTTAGTTGACCACATCGTGTCCGAACCGAGGGATGCCTGCCGTGCCTGCCTGCACGGCCGTCGACATCTGCATCTCGGGGTCGGCAAGCAGGAAAAGCTACTGATATATGGAAGGAGGCCATGAAGCTATCGCCAAAGACAAGCCAGACGACTAATTGTAAGTCGGGTGGGCTGAGGAATCATGTAAAGGAGGTATAAACCCAGCCCCCCTAGCCTTTTGGCTGGCCTGGCTGGCTTCTATTTGCTCGGCATCGTAATCAAGCACATTGCCAATTCTTTGGACTCCCCATTGTCTTGCCTCACACTTTGCGGGCTGAGTCGGTTGACAGCTGCAATGTTTCAAGCACACGGACAGCGCGGCAGGCGGCTCATTGTGTAACTGGACCCCACAGTTTGTGCATCTTATGCGCCCGCCATCAGCAGTTACATACCGAATGTACCCCTCTGCGCCCTTCATCCCCAGATCACCACCGACAACAAACACCAACCTGCAGGTATACTGACCATTCGTTAGATGGATGATAATCTTGATGCGCCAGCAAGACATATAGCGATATCAGAACGAAAAGATCCAACACAATACTTAATTTTCCAAAGGCTCAACAGTTGTAAGTGCAAGAGCTTAGGCCAATGCAGGCCAATGCAGGCATAACCGTAGTAACCCGTAAATGCATCAACCCCGATCGCAACTTCCGCCGCAAAATATCTCCGTACGTCACGAATCTGTACCTTCCGTCACAAGCAAGAAGCGTCTACGCCGGCCTCCCGTTTGAAATGTGAGTTTCTCTCTTGAGTTCTACCAAATTTCCTGCCTCTCGGCTGAGCGCAAACGACTGTTCACTTTAGATGGAAGCTGTTGAAGTCCGTGTCTGGGCGCCCATTCACTGGGCTTCCCATTCACCGGCACTCCCTTCCTGGGTACTTGTATTTAGGTTGCTGCGATTTCGTTTTTCCTCTTCCATTACCACTACAGAATCACGGCCCTTTTTTCTGTCGTCGCCTTTCCACCTCCGTCAGAAGCTGACTCTTACATCAACACATTGGGTCCCCCTCAGTGCCTCGCCTTTACAGCGTCTCACACGCCGCCCAAAACGTTTAGCGACTTGCAGAGGATTCAGTGTCTGAGGGCAACGACGATAGCCTCTCTCTTCTCAATCCTCTTGACCTGCGGAAATTTCAGCTCCAACCATGCCCGTCATCGTCGACATGGACGCCGAAGCGGCCCCAAAGCCCCGCATTCTCGTCGTCTCTCTCGAATATCAGGAGTGCTTTGACGAATCTGTCAACCGGTTCTTGACCCCCATGACCGAGCTGGCCAGTGTTCAGCGCGTCAAGAAGGCCGCCACCCTCACCCGTCTCCTCTCCAACGAGAGTTCTGAGCCGTACTCCGCCCTCGTCCTAACTGACGCCGCGCTCACGCTTCCCGACAACCTTCCTCTCTGGGAGCACGTCCTCTCTTACCTACGCCGCACCGGCGCCACCGCCGTACTCACCTGTCAAGTGGCGTGTTTTGTCATCCCCGATGACCTCGAGGAGTTTTTCCGCGTCTCGGGCCTTCCCGACTGGAAGGCCGGCATGTACCAGCGCAACATCGTCGTGATGAACGAGCAGGCTGACGGCATCCGCGACGCTACGCACTTTGACATTGGCAACAAGAACGGTCTTAAGGCTGCCTACAGCGTCAAGTCGCTGTGCCTGTCAGGTGTGAAGAGCGAGCACAGGTGGTATGTTTCCGATGCCACTCAGGAGGACCCAAACCTGAACATCGCCGCAATCCTCACTAGAGGCCTTGAAGGTCGGGATCCGGAGCGGGTGAGCCAGCAAGCTGCGGTGGCATACGGTCCCGTGGGAGAAAAGGGTAGAATTGGCTGGGTCGGCGATATCAACACTGAGAACCCCTCCGTCAAGGTCATTTTGGCCTTGTGCGGGCTTGATCCGGCTAAGGCCCATGTCGAGCCGTTGAAGCCCTATGGATTGCGCTTTGACGCTGCACAAGGACGCTTCGTCAAGATTGAGGACTGAACGTTCCGTGAGGAATCAGTCAGTTCGGCGTACAGAGATGTCTAAGCTAGATCCCAGAAACATGATACTGGTATCCATGTTTTAACGGTCAAGCTTGCAGTACGTATGTGGCTCGCCAGTATCATTTATCCGCTTTTTGGCGAACCAGGACACCAGTTTGAATCTACATACTGACATTTTTAACAGCAGGCTCTGCAACCGATATATCGGCCACTCTATCTCTCTGAAAATGACCTCTGTGTCAAGGTGCACATGTGCGAACCGTGGTCCTTATCCACATAGATAGCCATATTAGCCCCAGAGAAATATGTCAGGCACTTCACTTGGAGGACTTGACCAAGTTCGTCCTGTCCAACATGTCCCGCTTGTGTTTGTTCTATCCAAGCCTTACGCCAATCTGGTTGTTTCAATAATGATCAGGCAATTGCTTGATACCGCGTTGCTTATCAGCAGACGAGGAGTGAAGCTGATGGTTCATTACTCCGAACATGGCATAATGAGATCGAAGGCAACGTGTTACGCACCCAGTCGCTACAGATGGCCGATGCACCACTCTTTGTGCGTGCGCTGCAAAGAGAAGTGTTCATCGAACTTTCATCATGGACATAACACCACAAGTCACAACAGAAATGCTTTAACCCTTCTCTCCTCTCCTTATGCTGAAGTTCTTGCATTGGTGCAGTAAGTGCACCACCACAAAGATACAACGACCGGTAGTCTGCTTGAAATTAGAGATCAGGTGCTTTTCCTGTCGAAAAACGAAGTTGACAAGGATAATGAGGTCTCGCAAGGGTTGAGCAGTGAGCCTGATAAATCCACCGTCTACATCAAAATCGTAGCAGAACACCAGGCGGCACAGGCCATGAGGCTTTTGCGGCTTCACCCACGCCAGAGTCCTCGCCCACAATTTCCGATTCTACATCTCCGTTGTTGAGATTTATTACAGCATGAGCGTCAAGCTTCTTCACTTGATTCGAGAGGTATAAGAAGTAAGTACGTAGTTACCGCGGGAGTAGGAGTGGCAAATTCCTAACTTCAGGGACACTTGGTTAGTGTATATGAATGCGGTAGCCGTTAATAACGACCAAGTTTCGCGTTCTTTGGAGGTATCTCTAGAATTGCTAATTGCATTCCCGAGCCTCCAAGGGAAGTCCAATAGTCCTTAGTTTTGATATTCTTTCCCTTCTGCGTTACGTGGTTCGCTGAAAGGCCTGGTGGAAGTCTGGCTTGAATTAAACCGTGGAATCATTAGGCCGACATGGTGGATGTACCAGACTGGTTGAGTGAAGCCATGGTTGCAATATATACGAAACATGAGGTATTTAAGATATTCTTAACTATCACTTCGCATCCGATTGCTAAACCTGCCTTTTAAAGGGTGTTAAACGCATGTTTTGTCCGAAAGGGGAACCGCTAACTTATAAAGCAAAAAGAGTTGGAGTGTTACCTATATCAAACAAGTATTCCCGACTTTGCAGTTCTGTTAATGGAGGTCGGCTCATCGGACGGCCCCACTTCAATGATCGGCTTAAAATCCGTTGATGGGCCCACTTTTCCCGTCAGAACTCCGTTCGCGTGCCGTCCCGTCTCGGTTCCGACACCCGACCCTACCTTCCGGGCCTTAGGTGGGTTGGGCGACGACAAGTTGACCGAGTGAATCTCACTTTTCGCTGTCGCCTCAATGCGATTTTCCACACAACACCATACGACATAAAAAGGTATTTTCTTTGTGGAATGGAATGCTGTCTAGCTTCTGGTCTTTTTCTGGTACGGCTGCGTAACGCAAGGGGGTGGTCGGCAAAGCGGAGGCTCGGGTGGGATGATAACTTCTGGATTGAAGACGGAGCAGTCCCGAGCTATCAACAGGTCTCGCGAGGACGCGACCTCCCACGGCGTCCCAATCCATATGAAACAATCCATATGAAACAATGATTCGCAAAATCATCAAGTGACAGTTTGTTGCGATCAATGCCGAAACGTAGACGCAAGCTTTTTGTTGTACAATAACAATAACATTATGTTTTCTATGTAGGTTTAAGGTCCGTATGCTCAGCATGTCTCTTTCTGGGCTTGTTAATCCGGCTCGTCCATGGGCTTGCTTCCTCCGTCCGCGCGTGCATAATACATGGGGAAAGGGATTACAAGATGAAGAAAAGTATAAGACAGCGGAAGAAAAGAGTAGAAGTAGAGGAAGAAGTCGGACGACCCATACGTGTGTCGAGTCGGACTCTCCAAAGCCCATCCATCATTGCCAGCCCCCAAGCCCAAGAGCAACCCCAAATTGCCCAGTTGGCGAACCGGTTTAGAATATCCAGTAGTCCCCACCCAAGCTGCTCTCGTCTAAAGAGGGGGGGAAGAAGGGTTGCCAACCAAAAAGAAACCCAGTCATACATGATCTTTTTGTCCGCCCATTAGTGTCATGAGATAAACGCATTCTTCTAACCCGTGCCAGCCACGAAACCGATATGTTTGTTTGTCATCGATTGGCAGCCTGTTGCCCCAAGTATACGTCGTCATTAGTTTTCCGAGCCATGTCGTCTCTTGTTCTTGTTTCCCCCATTCATAACTCCCGTGAATGAATCGAGATGCCATCATTACAATATCTTTAGTCGAGGTGGATCGTACCGAAGGCGTCTTCCGGTAAGTGATCCGGGGCCATGTACCTCCATGGGCACGGCATCCTCGTCGTCATAAATTCGCCACGAGCGGTAAACCCTTAGCCAGCAATGGCTGTCCGTGGACGAATCTGGAGCCAGGAATGCGTTTTGCAGCGTTCTGGTAAAATCGATCCATGAGGGATCTGTAACTGCGCATTCTAGCCAACGATTTAAGCCTTGCGGGAACGGGCAGTGGCGGCGCCGCTGGGGCGAGCGCCAGAAGCCTTGGCGCTGACGATATCCTTAGGGTCGGGCAACGGGGCCTGGGACATTCTGCGGAGAGACTTGCGGCCAGTGGGCCGCTTTCCGTCCTTCTTGTAGGTGGCGAAGTAGAAGGAGATGAAGAGGACAAGGTAAGAGCTGAGGATACCAATGCCGGAGAAGGCGGCAAACTCCTCGCCAGCGCACTTGCCAGCATTGGGCATCCACCGGAAGTAGGTCGAGGTGAAATAGGTATAAGAGGCGAAGTAGACGAAGCCTGTGCGCGTAAAGAGTTAGCGTGGGTGACGAGATCATTGCGAACGAGGAAAAAGGCTTACCAAGGTCAATGATGAACTGAATGATCTGGAGACGGGTGATCCACTCCTTCCACCAGATGCGGATGCCACGCGCGCTCTGGAAATAGTACCAGTACATGACGACGTGGACAGTCAAGTTAAGGGTGATGGGAACCCAGGAGACGGAGGTAGAGCCGATCAGCTGGGTGTAGCAGAGAAGAGCAGTGGCGCCATGGTGGTAGCAGTGGAGGAAAGCTGCAAAATGTTAGAAATCGTTATAGGACGCGACAATCTCTTCTTCAACGGTAACATACTGAGAGGCTTCTTCTTGAGGAACAAGAAGCAGGTATCCAGGAGCTCGAGGTACTTGGTAAGGTAGTTCAACTGCACAATGTTAGTGCCGATCCCAAAAGCGCATCAGGCGGTGAGCCGCAACAACATACGTAGTAGAGGACAACCAGGGGCTGAGTCCAGCCGCCGTCGATGTGGCAGATGGCATGGAAGATGCCGCCGCGAACGACAATGGGGAGAAGCTGCTCAATGAAGAGAGCCAGGAGGATAGCGCTGATGGCGGTCAAGTAGAAGTTGTGAATCAGGAAAAGCGTGCGCAGCTTGAAGGGCTCGCGGTTGCGCATGAGCTCGCGACCGCCGAAGATGATGGTGTAGTAGATGACGATGAAGATGCTGGTCTCCTTGAGAGTGGACATGGGCGTCTGGCCGGGGACGAATCTGAAGTCTTCGGCAGGGTAGCCGGCGACGGCCTCAAAGGCCTTGCTGAAGATGGGCCATAGGTGGATGCCGAACGGGCGGTCGAGGGTGGGCCTGGGAAGGCTGTCGAGGAACGACACGGGGCTTGCGGTCGCCATCTTGAATGCGCGCAGTGAGAGATGTTGACAGAGTTGTCGTGCAACAATCGAGAGCCGAACTGGACGGGTGCTGGGGAAAGGAGGTCAATATAGGGAGGGGAGGAGGTGGAGGAGCGTCGCGCGACGGGGGAAAAGGGGTTGGGGGGCTCCGCGTACGGAATTCAGGGACTTGTGTTTGTCCGGGCGAAGCACCAAAGGCGGGAAGATTTTTGTATTCGAGGCTCGGAATCCGCGGGCGGGCCACGGGGAAGACTGGTCGAGATTACGCCCAAGATCCGCCGCCAAGAAGTCGGCCACGCAGTAGTTACGGCCACTTGTGGTACCTCTGCAGAAAGGCGGACAGTGAGCTTCTGAAGGTCGCAGCGATCACGATGCCGACGATACTGCATCCACAAATGAGCGTTGGGAACGGATTTGGAATCTTTGAAATGACAAAGTTCCTATTTAAATCAGTGTCGCTCAAAGAAGAATTCCAGATTGTGCGTGCGAACGAATAACCAAAAGCGGGTTATAATGACTTCAAACGTTGATGGTAGAAGTTCAAAGTACCTTTGTTGACATGATGCAGTATGTAAACTTTCCAAGGTCAACGTGGCCAACAGCAAGGCCGCTAAATTTCAGCCCTTCGCGACTTCAATTCTTGTTACACAGTTCCTGACGGCCACATCCATCATCCATGCTCGGGGTCAAAGTCAATGAACACCTCTTAAAGCAAGTATCCCCGGGCAACCAGGAACCTGACCTGAAATCCGACACCCATTACAGGACAAGGAAGCTGAGAGTGAGGCAAGGCTCCCAGGCTGACGGCCGTGACTTCCATCCACGGGCCTTCCGTTCCAGTGAGCAGGTACTTCCGTGTGCACTGGTCTCCATCCCCGGGCCATGGCACTCCAGTCAGCCGCATGGACGGCACTGCAGTGGTGACTGGCACTCACTGTGAGTCGTTATGGGCGGTAGTCAACAAAGTGGAAAAGGGGTAGCCACCCAGACGCGCCTCGCCTCAACGACACTTTGCCCGGCTTTTCATTTCCAGTTCCTGCATGTGAAGTCCCAATTTGCCATTGCAGCTCTCACCACCCAATCACGTCCCGAATCTCCGTCTCACCGCGCCGAACTATCCAGTTGTACGGCACCAGTAGTGTACGGGCCCAAGACCTCGGAATAGCTCCTGCCACTCATGACTGGTTGCGACGCCGCCAGCGAGTCTGTTTTTGAGGAGTGATGACTGAACTGATGTTACCGGAGGGACACGGCGAAGCCCGTGATGAGGTTGCAGTGTGGTTCAACAACGCAAAACTTCACTTTCATTTGAGCGCGTCATCAATCGTGTCTCGTGCCTGTTCCGGTGCGACTCAACGGGGGCTCCATCAAAAGGGGCCAGTCCTAGCAAAAACCACCATGCCCGTTGAAACACGGAGGAGATCGAGAATTGACTCGAGACTCGGGGACACCCTTCTAGGCCGTTCGAGGTCCACCAAATACCTACGGTCCCCCTACATCGGATACCTCGTTCATCATGCGGAGCGTCAACTGTCGGACCGCAACGGGCCAACTCTTGATCAAACGAGTAGGGTCTATGCCGAGGTTTCAGGGAGGTAGGACGTTCACAACTTCGTTATCAAGAAGAAATAGCGTGATGAGGTTGATACGAAGACGTCCATATGCATAGGTGAACCCGGACCAACTGTGTGTATAAGAGCAAGTGAATGGCTTGCCCTCCATCGATTGGGCTCACAACTTGGCCCAGTGCTACAGTAAGACATCAACCAGCGGGGATAAAGACTCGGGTGGTTCAGTCGAGTCTGTGTTTGATGTCTCGCGGCTCTCGCCTGTTCAACAACCCCAACCCACCAATGCTTCTAGACGCGTTTTCTACGTTCTCTCCGGACTCCTGGCTTTCAACCGGCCCATCACTCATCCACCCGCACATACAAGACGTGAATTCTGAGATGACGGACCATGTGCCGGTTAAAACATTCGGTTGGCAGTCGGATTATTACGAGGATAGATCCGCAAATCTCCAGCGCCTACTGTTTCAAAGATGCCCGAATCTAAGGATCAGAAGAGAAAAACCACAAGGGATAATAAGGTCAACATGATGAGTTGAATTGAATGTCCGCAACACGGACAACCACTTGGTGTGAAAAGACCGACACAAGCAACACGCACTGGTTGCATCATAGCTGCAGGAAGGCGTTATGCCCCCCGTTGTTGACTCGACATCAGCCTCATTATGAAGTTAAAGAAACCTTTCAGCCACTTCAGCCACTGCTGGTGCGGAAAAGTGGGTTGTTGTCCGTTCAATTGCATACCAAGCTCATGTACGAATTGGAAAGGTGAGCTTAGAGAGCTTGTGCACTGACCACTGAGTGGCTTGTCCAGAGGTACCTCGAGGGCAGAAAAAACACAGCTAGTCAGCTAAACGAAAAAGACATAGCCGAAGTATTCGAATGGTTCGATGCAGTCCAATACCGGAGACTTCCACTTGGGTCGACAAGCATTTACGACGCACACCATCGAACCTCGCCCTCGTTAGCATCAATTGAGACCATCATCTCAGCTACCGTACCTCCCTCTACGTAACGTGCGTGCTTCTCCGTCTCCGCCGCCAATTACCGCCTTGCCTTTTCTTCCCCCCGGTCTTCTCGCTTTACAGTTCCAGCTTCTTACCGTGTGCTCTTAATTCTCATCTTCTAGTAGCCCCCTCCGTCCCTCCGTCGCAATGGCCTCCTTCTTCCGCACTGCTGTCCGCGGCCCCTCCGCCAGCCTCTTCCGCGCCGTCGCCCGCCCCCAGCCCGTCGCCGCCCGCGTCAGCCTTTTCAGCACCTCCAGCCGCTTCCGCTCCGAGCACCACGAGGAGACCTTCGAGGAGTTCACTGCCCGGTGAGTCTTGCCCCGGCATCCCGGCCGGGAAGCTGCTGCCTCTCCGAGCTCCCGAGATCCCAGGCCCGAGCTAGCTACCTGCCTGTCCTAGCTCGGCTTCACTATGACGTGATGCCTCCGACTCTTTCCCCCCTCAGCCTCAGCCAGGGCCACCTCATCAACACCTCTATGCGCCCTCGAGAACACCCCAATTCCTAACTTGCGCCTTTTCCAACAGCTACGAGAAGGAGTTTGATGCCGTCCAGGATGTTTTCGAGCTTCAGGTATGCACCACCACCTCCCATGCTCCCGTCCCACCTCGACTCTCACGGCCGACTCGGCGACGCACCTTTTGCATCTTCGATCAAGGGACAAGAATGGTTCAACTTGTGGGGTAGGGGCAAGGAAAGGAAGAGACAGTGTGACTGACGCTGCCATACCGAAATTAGCGCAACCTGAACAACGCTTTCGCTTACGATCTCGTCCCCTCCCCCTCCGTTCTCGCCGCCGCTCTCAAGGCTGCCCGCCGCGTCAACGACTTCCCCACCGCTGTCCGCGTCTTCGAGGGTAAGAGACCCCGTCCTAGCATTTATCACTGCCGCCACCGAAACCCGCACACATCGCAGCCATCGACGACCAGTCTATGCGCCAATATCAATGTGTCGGATAAGCTCGGGTGGATAGGGAACGGCAAAACGGTCTTTCAGGAGCCAGAACCATGCTGACAACGGGCTTTCTTCATAACAGGCATCAAGGCTAAGGTTGAGAACAAGGACCAGTACGAGCAGTACCTCGCTGAGCTCAAGCCCCTTCGTGAGGAGCTCGGCATCACCCTCAAGGAGGACCTCTACCCCGAGGAGGCCAACTAAATTTAGGATCAACGTAATTTAGAAGATGCCATGAGGATCACCATTCAAACGACCCATCAATTACCCTCCCAGAATCTTTGAAAGTGGAAGAGAGGGGAAAATGAGAGCCACGAGGTGAGAGGGAGAAGAGGGTTTGTGTGAAAGGGGAAGGCGTACGTGTGTGTGCTTGGAACTCATGAATAAGAGAGAGCACTATACGCTGCCTCCCTGATACTGTACATGTTTCTTTGACCAGAGAACTCTTATTGCTGGAAATAAGGGCGTAGTATATCCGAGGAGGGGCTTAGAGAGATGAATCCAACGAGTTCAACCTGTTTGTCTGTCAAGCTGGATGCGATAATAGTTGGTTATGTCACGGATATGTTTGGACGATATGTCACACGCCGTGACCGTAGAGATTAGCAAAATAGATGTACTCGAAAGGCAGTTATGAGTTTACCGTAGATTTCAAAAGCTAGATGCTGGTTAACATTCTTCATTCAGATTGTCCAGTTTCACGATTTTCATGCCTGGTTCTACCTGGATTTTATTGCCTCCATCCATAGCAGATAGAGCAAGTATCTAGAAAAGGTAACCCGAATGCGCCGAGTGCCTCAACCTCTTCCATATGCATCCCTCAATCCTCAAATGCAACTTGGTTACCTTGAACCATACGAAAGAAAATAAAAACAATCGATCTAATGAGCCGTAAGATAGGGAGACGGGTATTGTGTAAAAGTCCCTATCGGCTGTAGAAAACAAGAGAAAAAAGGAAATAGCCAATGTGTGACAAAGCAATAAGCAAGTAACCATTCCACCAACCATTCCACCAACCATTCCACCAACCATTCCACCAACCATTCCACCGTTGGCAAAGAAATGACGAAAGCTGACCTGAAGCAATCTCAATCGTTGTCTTGTCCCGGTGCTTTGTCATGAAATAAAACAGCTGCAGTAATCAACCAACAGCCGAGCCATTCTTTCCTTCCCTCAAACACCCAACGATTTCGCTCTCCGGCCCCGGTTCCGGTTCTGGCTCCTAGTCGACATGTCCTAATCACGCAGGTGGCCCCACCGGGGATTGAAGTTCATTCCGCCATTCCCGTTCCCGTCACTAGCATTACCCGGTGCAGGACTATTACCCCGACTACTTGCCGCTGTATCCGTCGTATTTCCAGCACCTCTACGGCCGACCGTCGTCCTGGGACTCATGATGCCCGTCGTCGTGCGCGGACTCCGCGGGACACTAGCCTGGCGGGTCTCGCGCCTTCCGCTCTTGAGATGTCTCAACTCGGCGCGGGCCGTCTCCAGCTCGCGCTCGCGGTCGCGAATGATCGCGCGGTACTCGTCGTTCTGTTTACCCAGGAACTTCTTCTCCTGGTCAGCGTTGATCTGGTTTACTCTGACGACGTTCTCATCGGCTTTGCGCTGGAGCTCCTCGATCTTGCGCTTTAGGGCTTGGTTGTCGTTGTTAAGCTCGGTGTGCGCGTTGGAGGCGTTTTGGTAGGCCGAGCGGCTGTATTCCATCTCGTTGGTTGTGGTGGCCATGCGCTTCTCGAGAGCGGCGAGTTTGGTCTTGGTGACCTCTAGTTCCTGTTCGGCTCGGGCGAGACGGGCTAGGTCTGGGTTGGAGGAGTTGGCGAGTTGGGAGTTGGCGTCGGCTAGTTTGGCTTCAAAGGCTTTGATTTCTGCCTTGGCTGTTTCTAGGTCGTGTTCAGTGGCTTCGAGCCGCTTCTGGGCTGCTACGTTTTCGTCGACTGCCTTTTTGCATGTCTTCTCGAAGGTGCTCCGGTCGTGCAGGGCTTCGGTATACTTGGGCTGTAGAACTTCCACTGTGCGCTTGTAGGACGCCAGTTCGACGCCGAGGTTCCTGGCTAGCAGTCGAGTTCGGTTCTCGTCACTGGCTTCCCTCTCAAGATCTGACTCCAGCTCGAAGATCTTGAAGGCCAGGGCTTCAAGCTGCTCTACCGAAACTTCCATGAACTGCGTTGCCGGTCTACCCGTGTATTTTTCCAGAGTGCTTCTCAGCAAGTCGGTCATCTGAGACGGCGTGCTATTCCGAGGAGTCTGGGTCTGAGAAAGCCTGGCTCGCTTTGGCGTGCCAGCATCAACTTCGCCCTGTGTTCCGGTTTGTGAGCTAATCATGAGGAGTAATGAACAGGTAGGGTTCCGCCACTTACCAAGTGGCGCTTACGGCCAGTGGCATCTCTTGAAGGAAGTACATGCTGAGCTGACTCCATACGGTTCAGCGAGCTCAACCAACCATCAAAGACATCCGCAGGGAGAACTTGCGGATCCCACGACAGATCATTATCGGGGTTCTGCAAAAAACAGGCAAAAAGCTCGGCGGCCTTGTGCGGTTCATGCCCTTCATCTGGTGGATTTACGAAGAGCCTTCTCGCCGTTGGAGTAGCAATCGCCAGAGTAAGGGCGTTCTTCTTCTCCAAGTCGCTCAACTCGTGTTCCATTTGGTTGAGTTGGAGGTCAACATGCTCTAGACTGTAAGAGACTACGAGGCTCAAGACAACGGGAACCAGGCCGGGCGGGAGTCTGGTTGACCTCGCCTCGTGATCATATTTGATAGCCACATCGATAGGTCCACGTACGGCGGACAAATCCTGGTCTGGTGAAGCCAGAACCACCCACAATCCGTCGGAAGTTTCATCAGACAGTGTTGGCTCGTCACGCCCAAGAACATCGTAGTTAAAACCAGGTGTAGAAACTACGGCTTCCAAGTAGTCAAATGTCCTGCCAGGTCGGCAAAGGATGAGAACTCGGAGATTCAAATCACGAGCTAGGTGGAGAAACTCGTAAATGAAAGAGAACTTGGTGTTTGTTCCCGTCGCGTGCTTCATCATTTCGGTGGGCGTCATCGCCGGTATGGTGTCCGCGTAGGCTGGCAGGTCGCAGAGGTCAGCCAGTCGCTGGAATGTTGAGTCAATCTTTGCGGTAAGAGAGTCGTTGGACATCGCCGGATGAGACTCGCTAAAGGCCTGGCAGAACTCCTCCATAGCAGCTTTGTTTTTGTCGATCGTTTCGAGGTACTGGGGCCGAGAGTTTGCCGCCATCGGTAGGGTGACAAGAAATTCAGTCAACTCCGATTCTTCCTCGGGCTCCTCGGAGTCCATGTTCCGAGATGTGTGAGACATATCGTCGTTGTTCTGTTCGAAATCGACGTGTTCGTGAGACGGTAGTGCATCGTGGCCGGCTGAGGCATCCAAGTCAGATGGAACAATAGTTGCAGGCATCTCGTCGGACGCTACATGGTCGTGGGTTTCCACCGGTTCGGGGGAGATATCGAGCTCTGTATGCGGCACGTTGGGACTGAATGGGAGTCCCAGACTACGTCTAAGCTGCTCAACAGCAGAGATGGTCTCACCGTTGGAAATGACTGACCCCGGATGCAGCCCAGGACTCGGATCGATGCTGTGAAGAATATTACCTGATGGCTGAATATCCCACGAATCTGCCGGATCAAGGCGAGGCGCAGGGTAAACATCAGCAGGGGATATTACGGTCGGCTGCTGTTCCTGCTGCTCAGTTTGGGTGGTGTGGAGGTCGAGATGCGACGCTGGTGAGGTTAAGAGTGGGGATGGCTCATCGGACTGCTTGCCGTAAATCTGGTCACGCAACCGTTGCAGCGTCTCCGTTGCGGAGAGCTGGGGCGTCTCCGTTGAGAACGCGTCGTCCATGGTGAAGTTAGCTGTCTCGCAGTCTTCGTTTTGATTAGGTGTGTGGGGTGTTGAAGAGGTCGCAGTGGGCAAAGAAGAAGAATGGGGAGGGGTATTCGGATTATGAGACAAGGTCTCTCGGCCGATCCTGTCTGTGTTGTCAGAGTGCGGCTGCTTAGTGGGCTGGTTTATGTCAAGTGTGCGCAGTATCATGTGTGGTGATGCTGGCGACTCTCTGATGCCACTTGGGGACTCTTTGGTGCCACTGACCTCTTTTTGCAGGGTGGCCGGAACGACGTCGCTGTCGGTTTGGCTGTTGTGGGCCGCCCGTTCGGATTGTGTGGAATTCTCGATCAAGCTGGCGGATTCGATTTGGCTGCGCAGTTGCTGTGAAACGCTGCTTGAAGGGAGCAGAACCTGGGCGGCCTGCGAAGGAGCGCTGTTTGAGGTTTGGGGCGAAGTGTGGGTAGTGGGCGTGGCGTCAGGCTGGTCGTTCGCGAGGCCCTGGCTGCGGGTATCGGGGTTTTGGCTCGCGATTTGGCTAGTTGAGACGATACCTCCCGACTTGGACGAGGTCTCTGCTAGTAACCAATCGAAATCGATTTGCGTCAAGAACCTGCCAGGCGGGGAGCTGCTCAGGTTCGAATCCAGGTCCTGTTGGGGCGAGGCCTCCTCGGCTACGGTTTGCTGGTCGTTGAAGGAGATGGATTGGGGTTCAACCTCCAAGTGATCTTCGATCTGTCTGGACGGAATCTCAGCCCCAGACTGCGTCGACTGAGCCTGGGCAGACGCGAAGGACGAAGATGGAATAGCAGCACTTTCGGAGTCCGGATCTTCCACCGCTGAATGGTAGTCGCTAACTTCGTCTTCGGGCAGAAGTTCTGGCTCCTTCTGGGTTTCCTGCAGGGATGGCAAGGAATCGCCCACGTCTTGCGAGTCGGGAATCGTCCGTTGGCTGATTTCCTTTGGCGCTGCAGGTTCCTGATGCTGCGAGGCGGGTTGAGAACTGTCTTGCGATGAAACAATGGCAGGTACGAAATCGGACGGGTCGACGGTGGGTTCGCGCGGAATCTCAACAGCAATCTTGACGGGCTTAACGCGAGGATTGGCGCCTGTGTTGTCCTTCACCTGCGTGTCGGCGGTCCGAGCTCGCTTCCGCGGCTGTTGCTCTTCCTCTCGATCCAGCAAGAGTCTGCGCTTCTGGTGGCGGCGAATAATTGGCAACTCGTCTTCCTCGTCTTCCTCGTCCTGGCCTTTGTTCTCTTGATCGGTGTCGTCGTCGCTTTGCGGCGCCTTGTCCTTGGTCAGCTCCCAATGAGCGATTGCAGCTTCGGTCACGTTTTCAGCTGGTTCCTGTAAGCGCAGTGGTGATTAGTGTACTGCATGTGAGAACGTAATAGGGAGCCAGAACATACCCAGGTCGGATCGAAGCTCTCTCCAGTCTTGGGGTCGCTGTCCCAGTCGATCAGGTAGAACAACCGTCCGTTTTCGGTCTTCTCTCCAGCAATGCGCCGGACTGAGTAGAATGTCTCCGACGATTCCCTCTTCGGCTTCTTGGCCTTGGTTGACTTTCTGCGGCGCCCTCTGGGCATGACCCTCCCGGTCTTGACCTTGTCGGTGGTGTCCTTGTTGGGGGCAGGGACACGGCTGCTGCGCCTGAGAGTTGTCAAGGGCGGATCTGACGGCGCGCTTTTGTTCGCGGTGCGCTGTGAACGGTTCGACTTGGGACGAGACGATCCGATTCGTTCGGCGGCTCGTCTCGCGTTCTTATGGAGCTTTCTTCTCCAAGCTTCGTGCGCGGCGACTGCGTCGTCGTTCTTTCGGTCCTGGTGGTTGACCGCGAATGGTTCGGCAAGGCTGACATCGCCTCCTGCAGCCGCACTGCTTAGACACAAGTCAGCCACTGTTCATTGCTGCTAACAGTGCAATCAAGCCCCAACTCCACCAAAGAAAGCATCATGATTGGCCAGCCTTTTGCTGTCAGTAGGGTAGCTCGCTGCAGTGCAGCACTGATAAGCCACTGAGCCACTGTAACTGGCGGGCCCATGCCAATGATTGCGTTCTGAATCATTGTTGGTCTTTCTCTCAACAACATCCTCATGCGAATAGCTTCGACACTTACCTTGACGATTGCTGAGCCTGCTCAGCCTGCGAAATCTTCTTGCTGGTGGTTGGTGCCATCTTTGGACTGACGACTTCTAAGTCTCGAGTCCTTCCTCTTCGGCACTGTTGTTTGCTTGTTGTTGCGGTCTCAAGTTGTTGTTTTCGTCTGCTCTGTTGTGATCGTTCAATCTCAAAGTTGGGTGAATTTGGAAGAGCAGAAGACAGAAAGGAGAAGAAAAGTATAATGGTTTCACGATCCTTAATGGACTTTTGACTGTCACTTATCCAGGTTCGAATTTTATTCAACCGCATTTTTAAGGCAGAGACAATAGGTAAGCCCATTTTGTTTCCATCCGAAACATCTCGCAGACCCGAGATCAGATGAATCACTGCGGCAAGAGGCTGGGCCTTTGCGATAAGTTCTATTGTCCATTCACTTTGCTGAATAGAACCTCGCGCAACATCAGATGGAAGGCCCAGCAGCATGGTCTCTATTGGTCATTCACTTCACTGGTCTTGGTGTGCATTTACCAACCACACCCAAGCGGTCGCCGCCATGAGCGTTGCCGTGGGCAAAGTTGTCGAGACCCGGTGTGTATCCGACAGTCGAATGCTCTCACTCTACTCTCACCCCAGTCATAGGTTTTGGCGATTATGCGTCGGTCTAGTAACTATGAGGACGCGGTATCGTCCAAGGAGCTTCAACTCGGGCCTTCTGATATTGTGCTGCGCAGCAACAGCATAAACCAGTCATGGAGAGCTGTGTCATGCTCGCGAAATACCCGGCATGTTTACTTGCGAACACGAGCTCAGAGGTTCAACCTCGCAGTCTCTTTTTCAATGCCGTGCTCTACCCATATGCCACTCTATTCGGCTTGTATCGAGATGTCCAAGCCGAATTTGAAAAAAGAGTCCCACTGTGGTTCACGTTCAACCCAAAGAAGCTATTCTGGGCGAAATGTAGGCTGGAGGTTAGACACTCGGAGGTCGGAGGTCTGCGGACTATATTCCTGTACTCACACCCAATTGGATCCTGGCAATTCTGAACGTGCTAATTCGGAAGAAGCTTCCCCAGCTTCTTCAAGATTACCATGTCCTACGGAACACACGGCAGTGATAAGGAGCAAGGTACACTTACGTCACTAATCAGGGGTCGTTATCATAGGCTAGGAGGGGTAGGAGAACCGGTACCACCTTAGTACGTCGATGTTAACAAGTCGAAAGCGGTGGATCTACACCACTTGAGAAAACGAACTTCCTATTTCGGTTGGAGCTAGATTTTGTTGCATTCAATGCCCATGGAAGCTAAGGATTTTTACCTGCCTCCTGCCACATCAAATATGTGGATGCTACTCTACAGTCGGTGAAGCATCAACTCCCCAAAATAAATATACTGAGTGCTCTTCGGTCAGAGTATCTCGGTCTGAGCTCCTAGCAGCTTCGTGGTTCTCACGGTCAACCACCATGATAGGTCTCTTCTGGTGCTCTGTGATGGCGATGGCCGTTGCGCCAGCCTTTGCTCATCCAAAACAACCTCCCACACGCCATCAAGACGATGTCACTTATCCCGGCTCTGTCTCTGTTTTCACTGTTCCTGCCGCTTTCCCAACTTCAGTGTTCTCAAGCTACTATGGTGAGATGACATGATGAATGCCTTATCCCGATGACCAAGAGCATCCTCTAACTCTCATGTCAATGTCTCAGTCAAGCCAGGTCCAACGAACCAGCCACAACCCGTCTTATACGATCCTGTTCTGAACATCACTTTCCCGTTCAATCTTACGGACCCGAAGCACGTCCCGGATTCTAATGATGACCCGGTGATCTTTCCCCAGCCCATGGCCAATATCTCAGATGCTACTGGGGAGGCCATCGTGTCAGCAGCTGTCTCTGAGATTTCGCGAATCTTCGAGAGCAACAACACCGGAGGGTCGAATACATGCTCCAAGTGCATTGCCGCCCTGGCGGTGGGCCAGATGGTAGCAAAGTTGGCTCCGACTCATTTTCCAAGCGGCATGGTATCGCTATGTCACTCGCTCAAGTTCAGCACGTACAGCAGTTGCGAACTTACATATGGCCCCAACGGTTCCGGCGCTTCGTGGGCACAGATACTCGCGTATGCCGATGTAGCGGGACTCGATGGCCAATACATCTGCTCGTATCTACACAAGGGCTTTTGCGAGTATCCCACTGTGACTTCCGTCAAGGTCAAATTCCCCAAGCCCAAGCCTCAGAAGCCTGCTGAGCCTCGTCGGAGTGGGAAGAAGGTTAAAGTGTTACACTTATCAGATCTACATCTTGGTGAGACGGCCTACTAAATCATTCTCACGTCGATCATCATGCTCATCAACCTCTAGACCCTCGATACAGCGTTGGATCCGAAGCGAACTGCACATCTTACATGTGCTGTAGGTACTCTGAACCACCAGCAAACGGTACGGTCCCCGAGATCTCCGTATCGGCTCCTCTTTTCGGCTACTACAAGTGCGACTCCCCTTTCTACCTCGCCCTGGCCGCTCTTCAATCCATCGGTCCCTTGACGGGCACTTCCGCGAAGAACCCGCCCGCATTCTCTCTCTACACAGGAGACTTGATCGCTCATGACGATGAGAACCAGGCTTCTCGTGCCTACGTCGAGGCCACTGAAGTTGCAATCTGGGAGATGTTCAAAGCCTATATCGGCGGACCTATCTACACTGCTCTAGGGGTAAGATCAACTCGTAACCCTTGAAGACCAATCTATTCTGAATAAGCATAAAACTCACCACCCAATGCCACCTAGAACCACGACACAACCCCAGCCGACTACGAATCCCCCCACGCCATCGACAACAGCTCCACCCTAGGCTCCCAATTCTCCTGGAACTACGCCCACGTCTCCTCCCTCTGGGCGCACTACAACTGGCTCCCCTCTTCCACCGCCCACCAAGCCTCAACCCACTACGCCGCGTACGCCGTTTCTCCCCCCCACCACCCAAACCTAAAAGTAATCACCCTCAACAGCGACCTCTACTACCAGCACAACCCATTTGCCCTTTTGAACTCTTCCAACCCCGACTACAGCGGCATGTTTTCTTTCCTCATCTCCGAACTCCAAGCCGCCGAAGACGCCGGTCAACGCGTCTGGATCGTGGCGCACATCCCTACCGGCTGGGACGGCGGGAGCGCGATGCCCAATAGCGCCGATTACTTTTATCAGATTGTGGAGAGATATAGTCCGCATGTGATTGCGAATATCTTCTTTGGGCACTCGCATGAGGACCAGGCCACGATATACTACCGTAATAACGGCACGGCGCAAACTAAGGAAGAAGCGCTGGTGACGGGGTGGGTTGGCCCCAGCTTGACGCCCCTGCAGAATTTGAATAGCGGGTATCGGATGTATGAGGTTGATACGGGGAGTTGGGAGGTTATGGAGGCGTATACGTTTTATAGCGATGTTGGGACGTTTACTAATCTTTCATCATCATATGTTGAAGGGGGAGCAGAAGGAGGAGAAAGACAAGGGCCCGTCTTCAAATTAGAGTACTCAACCCGTGCTACCTATGGGCCGGCGGTTAACTGGCCGAGCGACGCACCACTTAATGCCACGTTCTGGCATGGGGTGACGGAGGCGATGGAACGGAATAGGACGCTTGTTGAGCTGATTACGCAGTATCAGGGGAAGAGTAGCGCCAAGAGTAAGAAGTGTGAGACGGAAGAGTGTGCGAAGGCGAAGATCTGCTATATGCGCAGTGGGAGTACGGCGCTGGGCAAGCAGTGTAAGTCGGGGTATGGGAGTGTGCAGTAAGGCAGTGTCTTTGACTCTTTGTGGTGAGGCCGGGTAGCTCGAATGTTATTTTGGGGAAAGCAAGGGAATTTTTAGGAGGCAGAATGAGTGATCTTAAAAACGGGAAACGGAAATCATTGGGTGTTTGTACTCAAAATGGCTTGAAAGGGAGTTGCGAGGTTGAAGCCAACGGTGAGGTACTATGAACGCCCATTCTTGGCATCACAGTTGGTTTGTTTACTTACCCCTGAGGTTCGCCCCACTCATATCCAGCCACGCTGAAGCATAACGGTTAGGTTCGCCGAAGAATGGAATAGCACAAGCACAGCAGCACTGAACAGCCTGGATTTAGTTTGGAGTTATTGGAATTTATAGCATTGATGGGTACACGTAGATCCTGTCAAAAATGGGCTGAAAACGAAATACAAGTCTATCATTTAGTCATGAGCAAAAAAACAGAGAGGTATAAGGAAACCGAATGC
Source organism: Neurospora cerealis (assembly GCA_009806085.1). Lineage (NCBI taxonomy): Eukaryota > Fungi > Ascomycota > Sordariomycetes > Sordariales > Sordariaceae > Neurospora > Neurospora cerealis. The sequence goes on from RAOY01000013.1 coordinate 489,042, forward strand.
CGCAACCAAGCCCAAAAATTGCTGTTCCCAAACTTTGGACCCGTTCAAGCATGACTGCATTCACCGGGTTCCTTTGTGTCCAGCATCCACCAGCAGAAAGCCTTCCTTCGATGCACAAATTCAGATTTGTCCCCCATTCACACAACCGGTGTCAACTGAAAAGAGAATCGCCACGCCCTTCCAGTTCCAGAACCACCCCCTCCCAGTTATCCTTTTAATATTCGCCAGTTTTGAAGCTTTTGTACACCGGTAAGAATACACCCCAATGGAAGTTGTACACTGAGTTTTAATTATCAGCAGTCAAGCCAACGATGTGTTGTTTGTACCTGGTTGTAGGTCGATGTCGTTCATTACGTCTCAAGGACATCTCTCTCCTCCTCCGTCGGAAGCGCAGGCGTCTCATGAGTCGGGAAGTCTTCCCCCTTCTCAAAAGCCGCGCCTGGTCCCTGATAGCTCGGTGGGGCGATGGTCACGCTTGGCTGTGTGGGCAGCTGGCTCGGGATCTTTTTCTCGGTAGTCGTCAGCGGCACGTTCCCTCCCTCTTCGTCAATCGTCAAGATTCTGCGTACCGAGTTCGTTCCGGTTGTACTCGCTCTCAACGGCTTCGGACTAAGCACCGACGGAGACTGGGCAACATAAGTTGGCGATCTTGCATCTTCGGACCCAAAGGGAAGTGCGCGAGCCGGGATCTCTTTACCCGCTGTCCCCATTGCCAATCCCCCAAAAGCAGGACGCTCACCGAGCTTCTGCAACGTTTCTTGCTGGTGTATCGCCAGCTTCTGAAGCTGGATTGCGGGATTCTGTAACCATCATTTCTGTTAGCCAAACCACAAGGCTGTTAGAGGCTGCTGGAAATTAGCAACTTCTTATGCATGCATGTATACATACCCATTCGGATTGCGCTGGTACGCCGGCGGCAGCAGGGAACTGCCGCTCATTCTCACCTCTCGAAGATCTCGGTCCTTGGATGGGCGCGGGGGTGACCGGAAGGCTTGGACGGTCATCCTCGGTCGGGAAGTCAGTCACTCTAGAGCTTCTCCTAGATCTGCTCTGAGCGCGACCAGGACTGGTCGGCCTCGACGTGGCCGCCGCCGAGCCCTTGCTTCCTGAGCGGCGGTGCTTCTGCAAAGCGTCGACATATCGGTTGATTTCGGGTACATCATCCCACGCATTTCCTCTAGTTGTGAAAGAGGTCCAGGGGTTGGCACTTGCGGGGGTTGTCGGGGTGACAGCCTCGCTCTTCGGCTCAAGGGTGGGCGATGCTGTAACTGACGCCGTAGCGGACGGCATCGCAATTGACGCAACCGAGGGCTTTCGCTGCTCAGGAGGCGGTTCCGCGAAAACCCTAGTGGGTGCGGGTGCTTGTTTCTCCCAGGGGAAGATCGGGGCGGGTTTCTGAGTGGGCGCCGCCTCGGGCACCTTGTACCACATGTCCTTGGGCGGACTGGGATACCGCGCAGGCGGGACGAACTGTTGGGTGTTGGAGGACATCGTATAGTGCGTCTGTGGGAAGTTGGCAGCTTCCGGCCTGGAGCCAGCCGGAGGCGAGTGTCTTGAAGCGTCCCAGGATGCTCCGTGACTGGTGTAGGTGCTATAGGTATTCTGGCTCTGCGTCTTGTGGTTCTGCGTCATGTGGCTCTGCGTCTCGTGGCTCTGCGTCTCGTGGCTCTGGCTGGGAGGGATCTGAAAAGAAACGTTGCGCTGTTGTTGTTCACCCTTAACGAACTTCTGAACAACCTCGGTAGTCTTGTTCGACTGTTGAGTTAAGTCAGTATATCGTTGATTGAAAGACGGATCGTCTGGGAAGCAGTTGGGACACTCACGTTGCCGCGGTAGTGGCGATCGTAAACGGCCCACCATCTACCGATCATCTCGTCGTAGGTGCTGCTCCCGGTGGTCTGGCTGCGACCCTGAACCCACGGTTTCTCTGAGCCAATGAAGTGAAGCAAGTTGATGCTCGATTGGAAGTGCTTGTAGGCCGGGATGTACTGGTAGTGGGCGGAGGGCGTGACGTTGTAGGTGAAGCTCAGGCGGTTATAGGTGTTCCTGAAGTGCATGTTCAAGAGACCCTGATCGGCACCGTCAAACGAGATTCCCCTCTCGGCCATGGCCAACATGGCGTAGTAATCACCCATGTTGGGAGACAGAACCATGACACCAGTGTTGAACAGGTCGGGCCAGCCGATATCGGGAGCGGCGGAGAAGGCGTGAGGGAGGTCGAAGAGCTCATCGGGAGCTCTGTAGGCGACAACGTCGGCATCGATGTAGACGATCTTGCGGAACTGGGTCTGCTTCCAGAGGTTGATCTTGGTGAAGGCCGAGTGCAGGTCAGGGCGGTTCATGAGGAACAGGTTAGCCGGCCGGTCATTTTGGATTGTCTCGACGGGAATGACATAGTCGTAAACGGTCTTGCCAGGAGTTAGCCATGCGTTCTGCTTGGGGATTGGAATCGGACTGTGGTTGACAGGCTTACGTGGAGCTGTTCCACAACCTCGTTGGAGACACTTTCGGGGGTGATCAAGATAGCGAGCTTCTTGTTGGTGCCAGAATCACGCAGCGAGTGCGCAAGAACAAGAGCACCGGGAAGGTATGCGTCGTTCAAGAGAAGCTATTCGAAAGGGACATGTCAGCTGTTGTGATTCTTCGCGGAGAGTGTCCGAGTCTGGTTGCGACAGGCGCACTGCAAGGCAGAGACTGCCATTGGACAATGCAATAGTTCATAGATGCGCGAGCATCAACTACCAAGTGCCGCCAGCCTTATGACACAGACAATGCCGGAAGGGGGGAGAGAATGGGATCACAAGGAGGAGAAGACTTACACTAGCATACACATCCTCTCCTTTAGTGATCGCCATCTTGACAGTCACAAAATTCGAGCTGCGACTGTTGGACTTTGAGGGCGGAGAATAGCAAGAAGATAGCAAATGTTTAAAGGTTTGCTTGGTGCTTGCTTGGTACTTGCTGACGCTTGAGAAGAAGAGAAGGAGCAATCACACAAGTGGGGAGAGCAAGCCAAGCGGTGTTATAATAAACTTGGCGACAAGACTATGATACGGAACGAAGATATCAGAACACAAGTGGAAAGTCAGTCAAGGAGGCTGCAGTGTGGCAAGGTCAAGAAGTTGCAAGGTTAGTCTGGGATGGCCGAGATGGTCGAAGAGGTAGGTGGGAGTAAGGCACAGACGAAAGAGCCCCAAGCATGGTGATCTGACGACTGGGAGCTTGGATTCCACCTCCATCTCGTCTGGCTGGGTGGAAAGGCGGGAAGTGGAAGCGCTGGACAAACCGAAGCAGGTACGTACCGACACAGTACGTTGCGCACTCAATGCCATCATCAGGCGGGGCAACATTGGGAACGCTCTGGGGAACGAACCACATTGCGAGGGGCCGCTTGCCCAGCGCTGCCCGAACCTGGACCCTTCTCGGAGCCCCTCGTCTAAAACCCCTCAGGTTAGGCTGCCCCGGTCACAGTGCGCATTGAAATTGACGATGAGAAGTGGACTCTTCAGCAAGAGAAGACTGACTGTTGCAGGGGTTTCCTTGGACTTCTTCCTTTCCTTCTTCTTCCAACCACCCGGACGAGAACCTTGATACCGCCTCCGCCTCTCCTCCTCCCCCTGGCTTGTGATAGCGTGATGGCATCCCCTCCGTCGCTTCAATGCCATTGCATCCTACTGCAGCCTCAATTGCGTCCCAGTCGCAGCGCGAGGGCTCCATTCAAAGCGGGCCCATAATTCCGGCGAAAATTGAATGGAACAACGGCCGATGTCGATGAAGACGGTCCGGGCTGTAAACCTTTGGGCAAAGAGACGACCGCTCGGCTATGACTCCCATCGATATCATATCAGATAAAACCCATCAGCCAGAGCTCCCGATGCTCCGACAGGTTGAGGACCCTGAGCCTCACGGCATCAATGCATGTCGACTGTGGCCCAAAGCATCAAGGGCAACGCAACGACCTCCCATCTCGATATCGGCAGTCGTCAGCTCTTCCGTGAACAAAAGCATGACAGGCCGCGGTTGGGCATCCTCGATGATAGGAAGAACACAGTTCGACACATGAATGTCTAATACATGGCATTTGCATCCAGCATCTCTGGAAGGGAAGTGGCTTGCATCTTGCTTCTGGGGAGGGACAGGGACTTGCATCATGCAGTATTACCCTTGGAGAGTCCTTCAAATCAGAGTCTTCGCCCTTTCTGATCAGCTATTTTTTTCTCGTCACTATGATCACTTTCAGCATCTTGGGGTGCCAATTTCAGACCGCTTCTGTCCTTCCGTTGCCACTGATAGCGCAGCTTGCCCAGTAAGGTGAAAGCCGTCAAGCTGCGAGCCTGCCTGACACCGCCCAATCACCATTTCTTTGAAACATACAGTGGTATAGACTCTCTTTCGTTACACGGGTCTAACAGGTTGACAGGACGTCGATAACAGTTCTCTTTTTCGCCTCCACTCGATAGGGCCGAACATCGCTGACACTTACACGTGTATTTGCCCTACGGTGTCGTACATGAAGCTACCCCGCGTCAGCTCACATCTGATGCCCCGCACCACCAAGCCAGGGCTCTTTTTGTGCCTGCCTAGCTCTCGCCAGCAGCTTCATGATTGGGTACGACTTATTAACACTTGAGAAACCTACTCGCTCCTACACGAGCAGAATCCTGTTTTGAAGGCAAGTAGGGTTACGCTCAAGGGACCGAACATACCTAGACAGCTTGCCTTCCAAGTAGGAACAGGTCTCTCAGTCCGATCTACTCATGCCCGATTCTTCTCAACGAGCCTCTCAATGGCAGGTTACAATCACCAACATTTGATCTACACCATCGAGACTCATTGAATTAGATCCCGAGCCTTACGAGGAGGAATGGCCTAACCCGAAGCTTTCCCATTATCCAGAACGAGGAGAAGCTCTAGAACATCGACCAACTCACTCTGCATGTCCAGATACGACGACAACCTTCTTGATATACGAATGAGATGCTGTCGTCTAAATCTTTGTGCAACAGCTCGTGTCGTTATGGCTGAGCCATCTTACTCGCAGCACAGTTTTCATCTCTTTCGATTTTCGTTCACAACACCCTAAATCAGGGCATCCAACGGGCCGACGAGCCATGGCCCTTAACTAACAACCAAGGACGATTCGCAAGGAGAAGGGAGCAAAGATGACATGCGACATACGATCCGATCGAATACAGCTCAGGACCCGATGCCGCCCTACACTCCCTTTTTGCGCATGAGACTGGATGTGACAGGAGAACAGAATGGCTCCGATTTTACACCGGTAGGCCGGTAGGTCGAAGGTCGAGTTGGGAAGAGAAGGAAGCATATGTCGAGGATGCTTGTGAAACTCGAGTCGTTCCAGAAACAACCCACAGCAGGTGTTCCTCACGGTCTTGCTTCCCCCGTGGCTTCCTTGCTTCGCTGTGCAACCATCATGAGTGTAGCTTGAGGGGATGGAAGGTTTGAAAACAACATAGGCGAAAAACAACAAAGGCGGATCTCATGGAGGGCATTGAGAAGCACCAGATAGCAGCCGTGATGTTATTAAAGGTGAGTAGATGGTATTTAGACAAGCAGTAATATACAACAATCCATTATACATCAGATAATAAATGTCAATGATCGTTAAAGTAGGCCAATGTGCTCATCGTCACGCTCTTCATCTCCATGAACAACAAACAGCTGTGCCCAAGCTCACCTTCATACATACAAACCAAACACCTACAAATCCTTCTTGTAAGCATGCTCCGGCTTATGCGTAGTCTCGTAATCAACATGGACATACGCCCTCTCCACATCCGGCAAACTCTCCAGCTTCATCTGCAACTCCTCCGCCACATCATGCGTCTCCATCAGGCTTGCGTCCGGGTCCATGACCACGTCCACCTCCGCAATCAGCCTCGGGCCCGAGTGGTATGCCCTCACGGTATCAATCTGCTTGATTAAGGGCGAGTGCGTGACGCAAACATAAGTAATCAGCTGCTGGATCTCCACGCTGGCCGTCACGCCCACCAACAACAAAAACTCGGTAAACGCGGTGCGCAGCCAGATGGCCGTGATGATCACGCTCAAAAAGATGGCTCCGGCCGGGTCGAGCCACCACACCAGCTTGGCGCCGCCGACCGAGGTGAGGATACCAAACCCGTTGACCAGCAGGTCGTTGCGGTGGTCCTGCCAGAGAATGCGCACCTGGCTGTACTTGTCCTTGAGCGACCATGTGTACAAGAAAAGCGAGAACTTGGTGGCGAAGGCGACGCACACGGCAATGACACTGGGCATATGAAAATCCTTGGTGCCCGCCTGCTTGTCGTGCTTCGCCAGGTCCTGCGCGCTGAAAGCAATGAGCACGACCGAGACGGCCGTCATGATGAAGCAGAAGGTGATGTTGCCGACCGTCTCCAGGCGGGCTTTACCGGAGGGAAAACGGGCAGGGTCGACCCGTTTCACGGCCCGGTTGGTCAGGATCAAAGTCACGTTGCTGAGCGGGTCGAAGATGGCGTCGGCCATGGTGGTGAAGAGCGAGAGCGAACCCGAAGAGATGGCCGCGTAGAGCTGGAGTACGGTCAGGACGATGTTGGCGATCAGCGAGCCCCAGACCGCGATCTGGAACTTGAGGTGGTCGTCTCCCTGCTCCTGGCGGGCTTCGGCAACATGCTCTTCCACGCTCTTGAGCATGCGCTCGATGGTTTCGTTCTGGGCTTCGTAAAAGCCCCGGACGCGGCGGGCTTGCAAAGCGGAGCGGCCGATGGGCGGTCTCCACTTTGACCCGGATCCGTGCCCCTTGGAGCCGGACCCGGACCCTGAAGCCCCACCCGTGCCCGTGCTGGCAACGCCCGCGGAGTCGGGCCGGGCCGCGGCATCGCGCTTCCTAGACGTGTTTGCCTTGATGGCCGCTAGCTCCGACGGGGTCTTGTAACGCTGCGATAGTCCGTAGGGATCGTGCTCGGCGCTGACAAGCGGGAGGCGACCGGTTCGCTGGCTCTCCACTTCGACGTCGCGGTGCCGGGCTACGCCGTGGTCGTCTCCATCCGTAGCTTCACATCCGGTACTACTGGCTGCTGCTCCAGACCCGCCCATCTGATGCTGGTGTTGATGGTGGTGGTGGTGATGATGTCGATGATGGGAATGCGTATGCGGGAGCGATATCGAGCTGGCCGACTGAGATTGGGTTTTGAAGGCGTGCGGGTGATGCGAAATGCTGTGCGAAAGATCGGGCTCCATGATTGGAAATAAGGTGCCGTTTCGACCGGATCGCGACTTGCTAAACTCGAAAAAGGTTTGGTACGTGGGGTGTTGGTGGGAGGACGCAGGACGCGCAGTAATCAACGAGTGAAGGCAACGAATCGCAAAGGTTGCAGGAGGATGTATAGGACAAAGGGCTGAACTTCGAAGGTTAGGAGGTTAGGTTGGATGAGACGGCGGTCAAACCGATAGTCGCTGCGTGTCGTTGGGGGCTCAGCGGGGAAGCGCCAGTTGTCGCCCGTGGTAGCAGAGTTGGGAAAGTCGCCGGCCGATCAACTGGATAAATGATTGACAAAGCCGCCGAAAAGAGGCTGGGTGAGGTCTCGCGGAGGAGAGGCAAAGCAAGGCTGTGTCAATTGATCTCAACATCCAACAGAGGTAGCTTGGTGAATCACTTTGTTAGGTGGCGCTCAAGGCGCGATCAGAGGCGAAGAAAAGTCTCCTGAACCAACCATTTCCACACGTTGCTTCTTTCATACATACCTCATTCCTATTTCCCACTAGCGTTGCCCTGCATTTGAGAGACTTTAATCTGAGGGGCATCGGCATGCGGTTTGCCTGGGCAACGGGGCTGCCCCGGCCGGTTCAACCAACACTCAATATCGATGTGATGCCGGACCTAACAAACTCCGTGCTCCCATGGGGGGAGGTCGGACAGGCGGTACGGCGCCATCGTGTTCCCGTATTAGGGTTCGTCAATTCGATATCCGGGCTCGTTGTCCTTATGCCGGAGGATCAAATCCCATCCGCATCGCCGCTGGATGGGAAAGTGCAGATGGAAATCTGTGGGCTTGGAGTTTGGAAAAGAGGGTCGTCATCTTGACTGATGATCTGATAACGGTGATTGTGGACATCATCAGGGTTCAGGGGAGTTGCCAAGAAGCCACCCACACCGCAGTGGACAGCAGCTCGAATTGCCAGGTCGGAATCGAAAGATCGCAAAAGGGAAGCGAATGGGAAAGTCTGAATGGGCTTTACCTATCCTTATGTATAAGGTAGTGCTCGAGCTGAAGGACAAGCCCAGTTCAAACTCGGGGGTATTCGGAAGAGTTTACAACCTGTTTCAAGATCTTCAAGCCGAGGCGATCCCGATGTTAGCTGACTGGTGGAGTGCAGATGCGATCTTGTGCTTGGGACGGCAGGCCAAGAGCACCTCAACACCACAAAATACATATGAGCTCTACCTATACGTACAGGATTCCCGATCACCATGAATTATAGGATAGGCATGGTAATTGATTCTGACAAACCTGATGCTATGTAATGCCCAGAAACCTCAAGTCAAGCGATCCATATCTTCTTGTCCCCCACCTGTCCCAGAAGCACCATCTCAGATCTTGGCCTCAAACCTGCCCGAATCCGAACCCTCACTCCTCTCCAAGATCCAGTCCCCAACATCCTTATAGAATTCCTCACTACATGGCCCATCAGCATGCAACTGATGATACCACCCCTCATACGTCTTAAACATTCTATCCTTCACCGTGCCTGCAATAACACGATCATAATACCGCTTACTGGCATTGTAATCCGTCGCCTTATCACTCGAACCATGCCCAAACCAGATGGCTTTGATCTTCGTATTCTCTCCTCCACGCGGTCTAATCATTCCCCTTGTCAAGCCATCCGTGCGGTCCAACATTCCCGACAACCCTTCCAGCGTTCCGGTGTTATGCATCAGCTCATCCGCGGCGATGCTCTTCTGCACCTCTGGATCGCGTGACAGATCCTCTGGCGGGATCTGGTTGACCATCTGGCGATGCGGGAAGAGCTTGCCCGCGAGTCGGCCGCCGTACACCTTGAGGAGATTCGGCTTCAGCTCGGGCGCGAACCCGATGAAGGGGCTCTCGAGCAGCCAGCCGCGCACTCGGCCGACGATGCGGTCCTGGTACTGCTCGTCGCAGGCAAGCGTGAGGACTTGGCCGCCGCCCATGGAGTGGCCCATGACGAAGACGGGCGGCGCGCCGGGGGCATCGGACAGGTGCGACTCGATGAAGGCGACGATGTCGGCGATCACCCTGGATGTTGGCCCGGTTAGGCCCCTGTCGGCTGGCTTCTTGACGCTGCGTCCCCAGCCGCGTTGGTCAAACCCGTAAACGGCGATGCCGCGCGCTGCGAGTGAAGGAAAGAAGCCGTAGTAGCGGTTGATATGGTCGCTGAATCCGTGGATGAAGATGAGCTTCGCTTTGATCGGCCCTTCAGGCTGTGTGGCGTTTTATGGTGTAAGTGAGAGGTCGAGGAGGCTCAAGCTGAAAGATGCGTGATACGTACCTCCCATGACTTAGCATACAATGATGCTCCCGCAACGTCGAAAGTGCTTTCCTTTTCGACTGCCATTTTGTACTTCTACTGTAATACGTGATCCGCCGGGCCGTTTAACGTCTTTCAAGGTTGGCTCGACTCCGGAATTGCAGTTCGGTCGTCGATAGTACAGATTGTCAGAGCGACAGCCAAGCGAGGAACGAGTTGAAGTTGCCAGTATACTCGGACAATGAGATACGAGGTGTATGGTCCAGGTAGTGTGTAACGTGGTAAAAAGGCGGAGGACCTGCTTTTTGATGACGGAGGGGCTTCTTATAAGATCACTTCCCAAAACGTAGTGTTTCCGTAACGCCTTCACGTGCAAGAGCATGGAAACGTGGAAAGTCGCCAAGCCCGCTCATCCACACCGAACGTGGCAGTTTAAAGCCGTCCTGATTCAGTGGTCGGTGCGCTGCTCCGAGAATTACAAAGGAATCGACTTCATTCCAACGCATCTTGATATAGCCAACCACAAGAAGAAACAGACCAAACTATCCTGTACGAAGAAAAAAAACAATGCTCATTATGTGTGTCGTAATCGAGACGCCGTTCCGCCCACCTCCACACGTAAATGCTTGCATAACGCCGTCCCTTTTTGAATCCTTTGATGATAAAACCGACGCTTTGGCGTTCCCTATATCCATACAATGAACAATGAACATTAGACGTTGAACACCGAGTCCCAAACAAAACACTTCCTCTTTTCCAGGTATAGCCTTGACTCCCCGACCCAGAAACCCTAAACCCAGATGTCCGACGACAAGCAGCATGTGGTGAAGATGCCTTTCATAATGACGCCTTATCCGCACAACCCAGCACCTCATAGCCTCTGTCCTCATTGCTTCATATCGTCATGTAAAGAGTAGAAGTAAAAGAGATTCATCAAGGTATAACCGCCAACTGAACTCCCCTTCCTAGTAAGACATCGAAGAAGAACCCAAACCTATCCCGTCGCATGACCAACTGAGCACTTAAATATCTGCCAAATGGTCCTCATCCTGCAGTTCCGTGCCGGCAAAAATATCTTGTGTGTCGGCATTAGTCGTTTGGAAGCCAAACTTTTGAATCGGAGAATCTTCATCGGGCGTCCGAATACCTATACCGCTATCGTCATGGACAGACGGCTGGGTGGCTGTCGATGCAGCCACCGGGAATCGAGCCCGGTCTGGCTGCGGCTCGGACATTCGGGACGCGCTGGAATCATCGCTTCCACTCCTATATCTGGATGCCTCGTTGCTTTCGCCCTGTTGCTGTGAGACAAGGAGCGTATACTCATGCGTCGACTTTTGCTTGAGAAATCCACCGTATTCCGCCAAAAAGAGAATCATCTCATCGATAAAACACTTGGTGACCCACCAAGAACCAAAACTCTTGCCTTGGCCCAGTGTGATATCCCTCATTACGGCTGTGCCTAATCGTTGAACACACCAGACAATATCGGTATGTGATGCGTAAGGGAAGTGCGAAGGTAGGGAGCGAAGAAAGCTCACCCAGCGATCCAAAACGTTCGAGGCCGTAGATTCCTCAGGGTTTCCTGCCTGGGGTTGCCGACCATTCCGCGTTGCCATCTCTCCGTGAAGGGTCAGGCCTTCGATTTCCCATGGAATGTTAACCGGATCCAGGAGATCACGCATCTCTTTGAGGAGAAGATTCACGACATCATCCATGCCCCTCGACGGAATACTCTCGGCAACCTTTCTCAGGTTGATTATGTTTATCCACTCCACGTACATGAGGTCGCGGTTTGCCGGGTTTGACAGCATGTTCGCCGCAGCATGAGCGGTGAGGTTGACACGGAGCACCCTATCCAGTAAGCCTGCGAATAGAGTTGCTGGTGCCTCTTTGGCCTTGAGAACGTGAGGAGGTTGTCCTTGAAACGAATCGCGAATGTGGGGAACGAGTTTATCTGCTATGTTCCTCAGCGTATCGAGCACCGTCTTGGGAACCACTTGGAGGACCAGGCTCGAGACAATGCGCATCATGCGCTGGTAGAGAACAAAGTCGCACTCCTCTATCCAAGGTGCAACAGCCGGGTTGCTGAATAGCTTCTGGACCGGCATTGTGAGAGTGCCTTGGAATGAGGTGTAAAGGTGGAAGAAAGTCTTCTCTTTACAATACCGAATGCATTCCACCAGAGACGTACAGTGTGACCTGTAGAGCGCAGCCAGCGACTTGGCAGCGTCCGGATCGGTATTTTTGGGCAGAAATGGCTCGATCCGTGGTAGTACGAGAGGGTCGGACTGCTGGAACGTCTCCTCGGTTTCCGCGGCAAAACAAAGCTTCTGTACTGTCTTGGTTACCGTCGTGCTAAGCTGGTCAATGTTGGCCACCTGGACTTGGTTGTACAGGCTATGAACATATTCATGCGGCCGCCTTACCCGGGTCTCCGGTTGCTGCCCCAGGTCAGGCGTGGGGAGTACAGGGCGTTCGGTTGTCCTTGTATTGTCCGGTGCCGTGCTACTACAGAATTAGTAAGGATAAAAGGCGTTCAAATGAATGTGTCGCTGCTCACTGAGACGTTTGGGAGAAGGACTGCTCCTCTGCTGGGGAAACTTGCGGTTGTGTCGAGACATCTCGCACATCAGGCTGATCTTCTCGAAGTTGAAAGTTGACGTAATGATATTTTGACTCTCCCCGAACACCAAGGCGACGAGTTTTCAGTCCGGGGAAAAGAACCCGGACAAGCTTTCCAAAACTGGCAGGATTCAGGACTGTTATCCTCTCGGTCGCACACCTGGAGGCATAGTTGGCGTAAACCCTCCCTCTAGGTACCGATCCCTTGCCCTTTGAGCAGACTTGACTGATCCTGTCGTATTGTTAGCCCACAATCTCGAAGGAGATACTAAGTGGCCAACGTACCAAAGCATTGCGAAAACCTGGCGGGTTCGTTCTGAATTGGGCCCACGCTCGTTGCCGTGCAGCTCCTCTGCAACCTCCTGAAGATTCCTGTGTCTGTTGGCGACATATAGCTGACGCATTTCCACTTCGTTGTTCGCACTCGAGCGTGACCCCACCTTAGATTGCGATGTCATTCCAACGTAGGAGCCGTGGTCGTTGTTGCCGTCATGGTCCACCATCTGACTGTCCTCCACAAAACTGGTGTTTCCGGCGAAGGAATCGGCGGACAAAGACTGGCGGCTCATGCTGTGGCTGCCATGATATTGAACGTTCTGCATCGAAGCGTTGACCTGTGAATCCATGGCGAACTCGCGGCTAGTGTGCAACTGGGAGGCCAGCACCATGTCGTCTTGTATCATCTGGGCGGTCGGGTGGCCAAGTTCTCGGGTTCGGCTGTGATCGTTCGGAATCCATTGGGATTGGTAAACTTCGGGCACGTCAGTAAACGCGTGGTCGAGATTTGGTTGTGTTGTTGCGGCGCTGTGAATGGAAGCTGTTGAGCCTTGAGAGCGAGGCCGCTTCTTCGCCTTCGTGAGGGCAAGAGGGTCTGTACAAGCAGTAAGCATACCGCTATGGTATGTCGCGTAACAAGTATGCGCCCGGATACATAGGGGACCAAGGGAGGGGCAAGAAGGGAAGATGACAAGGTCGTGAATGGGGAACGGAAGATGGTAGAAGACTTAAAGGGGCGTACCGTGGGTTGAGTCCATCAGCGCCCGTGTTGTGATGGTATGGCGGGCGAGGCGTGCAGACTGTTAGCTCTGCTGGATATCCCAAGTAAACACAAGGATAAATGGTGGTAGTGGCGGCGACTACTCCAAACCTGGCGGATGCCAACACGGCCAGGCCGGGCTAATAATAAGGGTAAGGGATATGGGGTCGGGAGCGCACCGCGGAACGTGTCGCGAGTAACAGTGCCGTACATGCGCGAGTAAGAAAACTTAATGACGATGTCGATGCTGCAGGCAACGGTCAATTGCACATTTTCTTTGGAGGTTTGTATGGGGAGCGGAGAACAGAAAGAATCAACAAACATCGATGAAAGCGCTAGGGACGTACCTTGGGGCAATGCGGCTTGCGGACGGGCTGCCGTGACTGCAACATGCAGCGACGTTCCACTGGAGGCTGCGGCAGGGAACTTAAACCACTGCAAGTCAGCTACCTGTAGCTGCTCCCCCGCACGTTCCATGCAGACCCGCTTGGGACCAAAATGCCCTTTGATTGGCCGTTTGCCTGTTCGAGAGTGTTGTTGACTTTCCTTTGTTGTTCGAGGAATTCAAAAGTTGACGAACCAGAACACCTGCGCATTTCTTTCCCACTGAATTCCTTGTTGTTTTGCTCATTCCTGGGCTACAGATGTGTACCTGATCGACATACTGTGCCTTTTACGAGCCAGACAGCCAGTACACTACCTATGACGTTCCACCATGGTTTCCTGCCCTGGCTACGTATTTGGAGTCTGGTTGACAGGAGTTGTTATCCCATCATAGGATCACCGGTCATCGCAGAACAAATACTTCACTTCAGTCCGTAGACTGAAGCCTGCGCCAGCTTTGACTCGGTAAGCAAGCTCATGTCTGACCGCTCGCAGAACGAGGGGAAATCGATCTCTTCCTCGATGATATTGGTCATGGAGACGTTGGAAATATCGAACTGGAAGTTTTTCTAGTGAGCCATCTCGCAGATGATTACGCTTTTCCATGTAAATGTGAAGTGCGCTGCACATATGGCCGACATCCATCCGCATGAAGTGGAGCTAGCTGCACGAAAACGCTAGAGGTATCGCGGGGCTTTGAAAGGCTTCATGTTGGTCCATGTCATGAGTTCTGATGCTCGACTTAGAACGTCCACAAGTTGTCATCATCGTCTGTCCCAAATATCAAAGCGCCAAGTGAATAGAGCGGAAGAGGCAACCTCAAGAGGGTAATGAACTCCCCCTTATTGCCCACCAAACTCTTTATACCTCCATGCAAAATGAAGATAGACGGATACGGGTTAGGCGTATTGAGCATAGTAAATCCTGACAAAAACCGGCAAAGAAGCGATCAGTGCGGTTGTTTGTATGTATGGATGACAAGGCTGGGAGGAGGTTGTAGCAGGATCATGAAGGATTCAACACCAAAAAAAAAAAGAAGAAGAAGATAACTCAACAACATCACAGGCGAGACCCAGAACTTGAACTTGAAACAGATGCATGAGGCAAGCATAATTCGCCAAAAAAGCGAAAAGAAAAAAAGACATTTGACATTGATCCGACCCAGGCTCGATCTGGGGACCTTCAGTGTGTTAGACTGACGTGATAACCAACTACACCATCGGACCTGTTATTAAGAATAAGCATGGAGATCATAAGCTTATCAGTTCAGAGGTAGATGGTCGTTTCACCATATCGTCCACCAATCCTAGCAAAACAGCTCCCGATGTGGCGTCACTGGGTTCTGGAACCAGTCAGATGCAGATGATAACAGGAGGAAGCTTTGCGGCCCCACGGGCAGGGCAAGCTTCGGGTTGTGAACAGGATGATCCCCTTTTGTCTGCACACGTATCAATCGTCATTGTTGTGCCCACAGCCCACAGCCCACTTCAACCCGTTCCCACACCCGACTGCCATTTCCACGATAGCATCACCCCTATCCGCAAAAGTTCCCACGACACATTGCACCTCACAGCGTCGTTTCGGCGAATTCAAAATCCAGGTCAGCAACGTTCTCTCAGCTTCCCGTCTCCTCCTCTCTGCTGGTGGTGTGTTCGCCGAGCACGCTGCGAGTTTTAGGCCCAGCCCCCCCGGCTGCCCAACCCACTTTGTCACAGCTTCAGCTTCCCCGCCAGTTCCGACTCGGATTTTCCCCTGAACTTCGACTTTGCATCTCGCTGACATCAAAACACCACAGCTAGTTCTAGATCGATAGACTCGCTTACCGCACCAAACACACAAAATGTCTTCCCCTCAGGACCGCGCCCAGCAGTACATCGGCCAGCTCGATAAGGAGGTTCGTAAACCGCAACCAGATCGCAGACACGCCGGCCACGGCGTCGTTGGGCTTTGCGTAGCTAACCCGCCTCAATAGCTGTCCAAGTACCCTACCCTCAACAACCTCGAGAAGACCACCGGCGTGCCCAAGGCCTATGCCGTCATTGGCCTCGTTGCTCTCTACTTCTTCCTGATCATCTTCAACCTCGGCGGTCAGCTCCTCACCAACCTCGCTGGCTTCGTTCTCCCCGGGTACTACTCGCTCAATGCGCTCTTTACCTCCTCCAAGCAGGATGATACCCAGTGGCTCACTGTAAGTCGGGACATTCCTGGTCAGGCTTCTGCCTATGATCTCCATGCTAACCACCATATTTCCAGTACTGGGTTGTTTTCTCTCTCTTCACGTAAGCATACCCCTTTGGCTTTGCGCCTGCTGTCTGCTTGGTGCCCTTAGTATCTAACCGTATAACTATAGTGTCATTGAGAGCTTGATCAGCGTCGTCTACTGGTTCCCCTTCTACTACACCTTCAAGTTTGTTTTCCTCCTCTGGCTCTCTCTCCCTACCTTCAAGTAAGTGGTCTCCCAACTCTACCAGCATTTCAAGAAGACAAGCTCACATGTCAACAGGGGCGCCGAGATCATCTTCCGCTCTTTCCTCGCCCCCACCCTTGGCCGTTACTTCCAGCACGGCTCCACCGCCAGCGGCCTCCGCGCCAAGGCTGACGCCGTCCACACTGACTAAGCGTTTCATGGGCAACTGCCGGGCCTCTCCAGTTCGTTACAAAGTATGCCGCTTTGAATGAGGCCCAAGAAGATACAGGCAACAAATGCACGGCCGTCAAGCCTCTGCGTTGGGCTTGTCGGCAACCTATCACGCGTGCAAAAACATTACAACAAAACCGGGGTAGATGACAGTTTGTTAGCTGGAAAAGCTGGAGATATGTGGTGGTAGAGGAGGACATGTGGATATAGAAGATGTTGGTGACAGGATGATTAAACCCGATGCGTCTAGACGAGTAGGGACATGTTTGGTATCTAACGATTGAATACGCGGTAGTAATAGAGCATTGCATTTGAACTGGTATCACTGAAATCCTGAGACGTGCTCGAGCTGAAAGGCCCAGGGCTGGCCATCGTAGAGGCAAAGCAATGGGACACATCAGATGCTTGCAATGTTCAGTGTAGCTGCTGGCTAGGACAGCTCAGGACGGGGTCTTATCAACATCTAGACGACATCCACAGAGCAGCTCCGCGCTACGTTAATTTTCTCTTCGCCGAACTGATCAATATTTCTTCATATGACTACCATCCAGATATGGAAGGCCAACGTCACTGTCATTCTTCGTGACTGACTAACCTACTGGAAGCCATCATCCCTCTCGGGATGGTTGCCGCTCCTGACTTCCCGCTGTTTGAAACCCCTGCCAACAAAGCTAGCACGACAGGGAAAAGGTACAGCAGTATTGGATAAAGCAGGCATTGGCTGTATATTATGTTAAGCTGGTACGAGATCTGCATACGCTGCCGCTGAGCCCCTCTCTAGTGTAGAGGTACTTCCACTTGGCACTAACAAAAGTTCCAGTGGTAGCAACCTGCCAAAAATTCCCCGGGTGTTGCTGACCACAGCAGGCAAGAACATCCACTGATGTTCCGTCTTGATGGGTGTGCCTGCTTCAGCTCGTTTCGAGGCCACGGGTGGAAACTTAAAACCCGGGGGAAGACTCTCACTTTAACCAAAGGGGCAATTGCTAACCTCGAACACTCGTTTATTATCAGCCCTGGCACGGAAAAGATTCGAAAAGTCAGAAACAGCCTGCTCAAGTCCCTACACTAGACACCACCTCCGCCCCTACGAATCGGCGACTCCGAACCTAAGTCTTATCCATCTAATACCTTGATCGAACTTACCCGGCGACGACGACGTCAACGACCCCTGGCACTTCGACTGGCCGCGGGATACATTATCGAATTCCATTTCCTACGCGCGCCGAAGAGAATCCCAGCATTGGATTCAGCGTGAGCGCCACTCGCCTGGCTTAGAACACCTAACGGCTTAACGCCAACAAGTCGAGGAAGCCGTGTTGCCCCTGATCGAAGTGGCCCGTCCAGTGACACCAACGGGCAGCCTCAGACCGGAGAACATTAAAGAGTCGTTGTCACATTTCTCCCAGGGCATTCCCTTGTCCTTCTTTGCGCCAACCGATTATTCGATCGACAACCTGACTGGCAGCAAGTTGGGATAGACCCTCACCCACGAACGGCGACCCCTCTCGAGGGCGCGCGCTCGCGATGCACCTCAGTCCTTTACAGTCGCGCTTGGCGGCATCCTTTATCGCATCATGCCTTCTCGTCCTTCTCTACCTCACTCTTTTCTCTCCGAATTTTGCTCTCGCGGCGGAGCTCGAAGATGCGCCGCCTATAGTACTATTAGACGATGTCGACTCCGACCTTGACGTTTCTCTAGGTCCCATCTCGGACTTAGGAAGCCCGCTCGACCCGATGTACGAACCCGAGTTTGCCGCATTCGATAGGAGTATCCTCGGGCGTCGTCAAGTTAGAGACACCAATGTCTTGAAGAACAATGAGGCTTTCCCCTTGAACGTTGTTCAGGGGGTTACGGAGCGCTTCGTGTTCGAGCTGTCACAGCTGTCCGAGCGGGAACCAGAGGTTGGGTCATTGGAGCTGAGGGATGAAGATCATACCTGGGAAGAACAAGACGAAGATGAAGAGGAGGAGGAAGAGGAGAATAAGGATGACTTGAATGACGAAGGCCTGGACACAGACTCTGTGGACTCGGATCCTGCTTCCGCGGAACAGAAGCTGGGGAAACGGCAACAGGGTGCTCGTCGGATCTTTATTTCTGCAAACACATGCCTGCAACCTCAAGCATTTAATGCGACCAAGACAACACAGCCTCCACCGCAGCTTACACTTTATGTGTCGACATCGACCGATAACGTGGAACCAGGTCCGGACGCGGATTCGAACTCTCAAGTGTCGATGGTGTTTAAGGAGGGTGCTATTATGTACAATTTTACCACTACGACCGACGTATATGTGGGTGTACATGCGCCCAACGTGACGGAAATCTTTGACGGGCCTTATAACATGAAGATCGCCATCTCCACGGACGGTTATTACTACAGTTATAACGTGGATGACGATGCTGATCTGATCTGGGTTGATAGCGACTCCCAGGGCGCATTGCTCATCACTCATAACTTGACTGATAGTAACGACGAGAAGAAGCAACAGCAGATTATGGATTCGCCGCCATACGTTTTGTTCGCCCAGGACAAGTCTGATCCGTCCATTAACGGTGTCAAATATTCCTTTTGCGGCCTCGAACAGTATGCCCAGATTGCAACTACAAAGGACGGGAAGTATTCGAACATGGTCCAGACAGGTATGACGAAGCGAGGACAGGGCAACTTTCCTAAGCAGCAGTTCTTCTTCAGCGGGCTGAAGCCAAGTACCAGCTATCTCGGGATCCTCGCCAAGACCAATGTGACCGACCCAGGGAGTCCGAATCTCGTTGGAGGCGGCGGCCACGTCTTCAAAGCCACCAATTTCCAGACCAAGTCCGGTAAGCTCTTTTCTCGGGATCCAGGATCCAACCAGGTCGGGACCAACGCTCAGGAGCTAATACAACCAGATCACGGAAATTGCAACATTGTCTTGAACCTTACCTTTTGTGATCAGGTAGCCTACTCGGTCCCCAGCAACCCAAACTTTGGCAACGCCTCTGTTCTGGCAAAGTTCTACGATGACTACGCCGCCGAAGCATACGGTTATTTCAAAAAGGCTCTGGCCCAGGTCCCTTGCGAAGCGCCTGTGACCCAGCGCTACTCTCTCACCCGGAACTGCAGTGACTGCGAAGCCGCGTACAAGGACTGGCTGTGCTCCGTGACCATTCCGCGCTGCGAGGACTTCAGTAACAATGCCAGCTACCTGCACCCGCGGGCCATGAGCCAGCCGTTCCCCAACGGCGAGATGCTCGACAATGCGACTATGTCATTGTACGCGGAAAAGTATGGCGACGGCAAGGCCCTAAGCAAGGCCTTCATGCAGAGCCGCAGCTCGCGGATTGACGAGTTTATCAAACCCGGCCCGTACAAGGAGGTCCTGCCCTGCGATTACTTGTGCTACAGACTGGTCCAAAGCTGTCCGTCGTCCATGGGTTTCGGCTGCCCGCTGCCTGGCCAGAAGGGGTTCAATTCGAGCTACTATATCAAGAACGAAACAAATGGCGAGGTCGTGTGTAACTATCCGGGCTCGGCACACATCTTTTCAGGCTCGTCAAGGGACGCAGTCTCGATAGGGTTGACTGTTGTTGTTTTGGTATTAGTGAGCCTGTTGCTCGCTTGCTAGTGGCGCTGCTGGTTCTTTTGTGAACCGGGACGGTGTTGGAGGGGTTTGGTTTTGGCGTTGGAGGTCCTTGTGCTGCTTGATGATCTGGTTGCGCGTGTTTGGGTCGCTTTTGATGGGCTGTATCGAAGTGCGTAGAAAGAAGAATGATCTCTTTGGCACGAATGAACACTTCATGGTTTTGTGGGTACGGCGTTAGAGAGCGTTTGGAAAGTGTTCGTGCACTTACTTCCCTTGTGGTACATATGAGTTGGACAGACATACAGACAGAGAAACGTGAAGTTACAGATTACAATAATGGTTACGATGTAGAGGGAGTGTTACTAGGCGCCGAATGCTGAATTCGTACCCAAAAGAATGAAGCCGGGAACTGATATCAGTCTCTCCATTGTGAGCGCACCAGTGTTCGGGAGAGAATGCGCCGAATCCTGGACTGTGGATGGGCATTCAAAGAAGACACGGTGTTCAACCAGGAAATCAGGAGGCATGGTCTCTCAGATTGTACAATACACTCCTGGTATTCATGTGCCTAGTGGTACTTGACACAAAGATGCTTCCAACCGTATGTATCAAAGAGGTAGGTGAATCTCTCAATATTTCAAGAGCACCCCAGCTTCGAAGTGCGCATAAGACATCCATCTGCTCTCAATCTCTCCAAAAGGGTATGTCCTCACCTCGCCATCTTCCTTCAGCATCATCCTCATCACCACCAGCCCCAGCCCTTCTTCTTTTGAGAATCTGGGGACGCTCCCGTGTTCAAAACGGCAGCAGCAGCAGCAGCCTCAGCCCCCTTCTCCTTCTCCTTCTCCTTCTGCAACTGCAAGGCCCGTACTTGAGCCTCAAGCTTGGTTATCTCAGCTGAGATGGTTCATAAGTGTGAGTGAGTGTCTTCTTTCTCTTTTCAATCTAAACCGGCAACAAAAACTGGTACTTAGACACATCTGTGGTGAACGGAAAGGAATGGATGAGAGGGACGGGTCATAATGATGAAAAACTCACCCTGGCGCTCCTCCTTGATATCATCAACCTCCAGCTTTGACCATCCCCAGTAGACGACCTGGTAGACGAACAGGGCGGTGAGTAGACACTTGGCTACGGGACGGGTGAAGGTCTTGTAGAAGACGCCCTAGTTGTTGTGTTACTGTCAGTAAATGGTGTGGGATAGCAAATGTGGAAAGTGACATACCGTTGCTGAGGGCGGGTTTGAAGAAGAGTATTGCCTCAGTTGGGACTGAACTTGGAGATATGTCCTGGGCAAAGGCTTGGTGTTCTGGGTGGTAGCCCGTGTGAGAGTGCGAAGGGCACTACCGGCCGCAGTCCTGGGGATCATGATTGTGATGGTCAATTTGATGATGGGTTTGTTGTTGATTTCGTTTCTGGATATGAGGGTATATCTATCCCCTTCAAAGTGAAAAGGCAGGATTTATTATGACGTCGTTATTCGTGAACTGGTAAATACCGAGATGGGAGAGTAAGTTACGATGCTTGATTGAAGCTTCGAATTTGGTCAAATGCAAGGACGGGCATGCGTGCTGTAGTTCTATGGACCAAAGAATTGGCGATACCCACAACCCCTCGGAGGTTCCGTCGGCGTCGTGGAAATCGGGCAACGACGGTGCCCGCCCGCCCTTTCCGAACGGACGGTACACCCGGCCGCAAGCCGCTACACCGTAGCGGGCAGTTAGCGGCAATCACCCTAATTTGATGATCCGTCCGCTGCAGGGATCCCATCAGTTGCCGGAATACGGCCCACTCGCCAGGCGTGTTTGACAGGGACATTGAGGGGAACCTCAGGGAGGGAACGGACAGGGCAGTTTGGGGCAAGTGCTATCAACGACACATGGCCAGATCTGCCCCAACTGGATGGGAAGGTGCAGCTGGTCACTTTCGTTTCCAAAAGTCCATTGGCAATCTGTCCCCAATTCGTAATTGATGAAAGCTTCCCCCTTCCATCTTTCATAAGCAACCAGCAACCCTTCGATATCAGCTTGTAATTTGCGCCAATTCAGGGACCGATCACCACTCCAGCCATCGTCGTCGCATCTTTGTCAACCTACATACTTCATAACAAGAGAACACCAGTACTGTCCGCGTGCTTGTCCGCGCCCGGCATCGCCAGCTACGCAGCATCTCCATCCCATCCCTTCAACCCAACTCAACACAACCACACAACAGACACAATGGTACGATCACTCCCGCTTCAGCGCTTCGGTATCACCTACGAGAAACATCACGGAACAGCACAATGAAGCTCCAGCATATCGGCTCCAACCTTGCTAACCCCCTTTCTCCAACCAGGCGCAAACACCCCAGCAAAGGCGAGCGAACCTCAAGTTCCAGAAGGACCAGGAGGCCCGTCGTGGAAAATCCGAGGACCAAATCAAGAAGCGCGTAGAAAAGGCGCCCAAGTCCCCTATCTCCATGTTTTGGCTCGGTAAGAAGAACCATTGCGGCCATCCAGCACCTCCTTAGCCACAAATCATACGAACTGGTTTGACTAACAGTCAATTCACTTTTCCAGTTATCCTCGGCTTTGTCGTCTTCGGCGGTCTCGTCTTCGAAGTTCTTTCGCGTCTGTTCCTCAACTAAGCACGGGAATACCACCGTCGTCATCACGAAATGAACACCATCGTTTCCAACCCACTGAATATTCGACAGGTTGTCTACAACCACGGTTGCTCAGCAGTACGGAGGAGTAAAGGAGCTGTCGAGGGCTAAGGAACTGCACCGAAGCCAATCAGGATTGGCCAATAAATCCCGAAGAACATGGGGGAAGCTCTCTCGATAACATCCGCATAAGCAAGATGGGAGTAGAAACAAGAGGAGGAAGGGACAGAAGGGGAATCTTTTTAGCGCTTGGTTTTAGCGAAAGCGCCTGTAACACACACACATATATACCACGGATAATACGGGCAATGAAAAAGGAACCGGGGAACTGATTTGGAGGCCACATAAACAGAACAAAGGGCATTCTTTTCCTATCTTCTGCTTAGTCGAGGAAACAAAGGGCAATTTGATTGAACTCTTGAATCCGAACATTTTGCAAACTAACAACAACTGCAAAGGGTATTCCAGTGACTACTTCTCTCTATCTGCCAGTTCCAAGTACGATCACAGAGGGCAACACCTCCTGCTGCTCCAAGCAACATACCCATTAGACTCCTGAACATCATCGTCGACGGCCCACCTTACGCACCCAAACCACGACGCTGACCACCCGCCTCGAACTTCTGGTGAATGCCAGCCTTGAACTGCTGCTCAAGCTCCTGAGACATTTGGTTGACATCGAACGTCTTCTTCGCCGCAGCGGCAGCAGCAGCAGTAGCGGCGGCACTGTCGGCAGCAATCTTCTTGCCGCCGAGCAACCTCATCATCTTGGACTGGCGAGAGGCGCCGCCATCAAGCGCGTTGACGTTCCAGTTGGCTGCGAGTACCGCTGCGGGGTTAGGAGTCGTTGTGGTCGCTGATGTAGTCTTGTCTTGGGCGTCCTCCTTCTTGGTGGTGGTGGGTTTGTCCTCCTCCTTCTTCTTCTCTTTCTTGTCCTTTTTATCCTTCTTATCCTTCTTGGACTCCTCCTTCACAACAGGCTCCTCTTCCTTGCCGGTCTTGCTCTTCTTGTCTTTCTTCTTTTCCTTCTTCTCCTTATGCTTCTTCTCACTGCTGCTGCTGCTGCTCTCCTTCTCGCCCTTGGATTTCTTGTCCTTCTTGGATTTCTTCTTGTCGGCGTTGTCAGCCTCTTCCTCCTCCTTTACGATCTTGGCGGCCTTAGCGACTGGCTCCTCCTTCTTTTCCTCTTCGTCGCTGTCATCGTCGCCGTGCTTCCGCTTCTTATCCTTCTTGTCCTTCTTGGACTTGCTCTTCTTGTCCTTCTTCTCTACCTTCTCGGAGCTGGTGGTCCCCTTGTCCTCCTCCGACTTGCGCTTCTTGGAGGGCTTCCCCTCGTCGTTCTTTGCCTCATCGGCTACCTCCTCCTCACGCTTGCGTTTCGAGTCCTTCTTGCTGTCGTCCTTGAACTTCTTGGACTTCTCCTCCTTCGTGGAGGCTGATTCGGTCTGCGCAATGACTTCAGCGGGCTCGGAAGCAGCAGCGACTTCCTTGGTCTCGGAGCTGGATTTCTTGGAGGCCTTCTTCTCCTTCTTTTCCTTCCTGTCTTTCTTGCTTGGCACAGCTGCCTTGAGCTCTGATTTTGAGGCGCTCATTTTGATGAAGTCTGATTGTGAAAGCTAGGTATGGACATTAGTGAGATGATCCTGTTCGGTTATTGTGGATATGGCCATACCGTTGGGAAGAAACCTCCTCAAGTTTGCCGAATTATTATGCTTGGATGAACCTGAGAGGGACAAAGATCGTAAAATAAAGTTGATGCGACGGTGGGGTGAATTTGAGTTTGCAGGTCGAAGGAGGAAAGAGGCTTCACTAAAGAAATGAAGACGCGAGAAAAGTTGTTGTAGCATGTTTAACCCTAACCCTAGTATCCGATGATACGTGTTGGTGATATTTCTTCCACGTCCAAAACAATGACCAAAAGGCAGCAATCAATGAGAGTGAACCGATTCAACGATTACCGCCAGATGCACGAGATGGTATCAATGTTTGTATGTTTTATTTCAACAACAGCGAGCACATAAGACGCCAGGTGTCGTGCTGTGTCCTAGAGCTGGTCGAAGCTATCGAGCCGACCCTAAACCAAGGGCATAGTGGAAACGATAAGTAAACAATATCTGGGTATCTGAACCGGCCATACAAAAATTATCAACAAAACTGCCATGAGAGTCCTTCCATGCCTTTCTCTGCCTGAGCGATGCACTCCATCTTAACTCCCAGCACT
This sequence comes from Neurospora cerealis, assembly GCA_009806085.1. Lineage (NCBI taxonomy): Eukaryota > Fungi > Ascomycota > Sordariomycetes > Sordariales > Sordariaceae > Neurospora > Neurospora cerealis. Next base: position 513,651 of record RAOY01000013.1, read on the forward strand.
ACCGACTCGGGCTAAGGGGCCGGTTGAAACCGCCGACACGGTTCATGTACTGGCGATACTCCGTCTTCTTCTCCTTCCGCACCGCACCAACATTGTTGCCCTTAACTTTCTGGTTCTTGGTCGTGCCAAAGCCACCGAAGCCCATCATAGAGGCCATATCTCCAAGACCATCATCCTCAACAACCACGTCTTCTTCCTCGTCCTCGTCCATGGGATCTGCATCAAACCGCCCCCTCGAAACATGTTCCTCTTCGTGCTCTTCTGTCCGCTCCCGGGACGACTGGTGCTGCTCCTCCGCATGTGCGCTGTCGGGTCGGCGTTGGTCGTGTCCCTTGACCTTGAACGACACGGGTGCCGGTGCCGGTGCCGCAGCAGCTGGGGCGTTCTCAGATTTCGACCTTATCGAAAGGCGGTGATCGTCGTGTGCTGCTGCTGATTGTGCGGGGCTCCGTGGGGATTTTGCGTGTGGTTCTGGCTCTCGAGGCGGTGAGGCTGAGCGGCGGGTATTTCTGTCTTTTGAGGGATCTGTTCTGTCTTTCGGGGTGTTAGTGTGCCGGTCGATGTAGGTTGCGAAACGAGGGACGATCCTGCGATGGGGGTGAGTCCGGTTGCCAAACGTACCTCTGTCTGGTTTGCTCATGCCATCCTTATCTGCGTCACCCCGATCACGGCGAGAGTCTCTGGGACCGTCGCGCCGGCCTCCTCTACCTCCGTCTCTGATCCTGTCGTCGCGTCGATCGTGTCCGCCTCTGTCGCGAATCGGGGAGCGCGAGCGCCTGCGGTCACCGTCGCGGTCGCGATCATGCCTGTCTCTGGATCGAGACCTGTATCGTCGGTTGCCTCTATCCCGATTGTCTCGTCCACCCCTGCCTCCTCCCCGACCACGGTTACGGTCGTGGTCTCGGTCTCGCTCGCGGTCGCGATCGCGGTTGTCTCTGCCGTGTCTGTCTCTGTCGTTGTAGTCTCTCGCGCCCCCACGGTGAGGGTTACGAGCGTGTCTATCCGCCATGTTTCGTGCTCGAGTATCTCAAACGTTGAATGTCTGTAAGGTTTTGTGGGGAAAGAATGAATAATTTCAACCAGAAACTGAGTGTTCTTGATGACGTTGTACGGGGAAATTCTGGAGCATTCAAGAAAGGGCGGCTGAAACCAGGCGAAAGCTGCAGGCCGTTGGTTGTAGCTTGGCGGCCGCTGCAAGCCTGGATGCAGGCGCCGATCTTTGTAGCGATAAGATAAGCCATGGACCCTTGCACCTACCCCACCACCCCGCGATCAACTTCCCTTCGGTTCAGGCCTTCAGGGTTCTCAATGCTTTGACGGTGATGTCCTGCTCCAATAAAGTGTTTGAGTTGCACCGGCAGAAGTACCATCGGTTCGGTCCCAGGCGGTGTCCAAGGATTCAAGTTGAACAGTCATTGAGTTTGCGGACAAGGATCGAACGGTGAATGTGCCGGGCTTTCAGCAACCTCTATTTTCGTAACTCTGCTTTTCAGGCGATTAGCTTTGTCGTGCTAGTCAATGTGGGAATGCAGGATAAAGAACTGGATAAAGATACAGTACCTCGTCAATAACCTCACCATGCCAGCTGGATGACTGTAAACATCTTTACGCATAATATCCACTCCCCTAGTCGACTCCGAGACGGAGACAACATCAGTTTGTTCATCAGGCTTTGCTCATATCTCGTCCTCCTCATCATCAAAATCGTCTTCCCTCCCCATGTCATACAGGATCCGCCCTCCCTCTCCTCCACCGACCTCTGTCTGCGCGTCAAAGTACGGCAACACGATTCCTTCCCTATCACTCCTCTGCTTCTCCGTCAACCCCAAATTGAACGTGGTATCCGCCATCTCTCCCTCCGCACCGCCCTCCGCGTCCTTCGGCCGCGCAAACAGCGGATGGTCCGAAAGCAGTGACAGACTCGCGCCGGCACCGCCTTTCTGAGTTGACGGGCTGAGGATGAACCGTTCAGCCACGGCTCTCCCGCTGCGCCTTCTCATCTCCATCTCCACCACGAGTCCCTCAGGTTGGTGGCCCGTCCGCAAGCCAACAAGCACGCCTTCACGCCCTTCGTGAAGCCCCCACTCCGGCTCGCGCAAACTCCGCATTTGCGCCCGCTTGGTCTCGACGGCCTGGTAGAGACTTGACACTTTGAAGATGGCGGTGGCCATGTGTGACAGCAGGGTGAGCGGGTGGGGTTCGTACTCGTTGACGGTTCGGGGAAGAACGAGAGGTACGTCGTTGTGGTAGACGGCGACGAGGGAGGCGAACGGGTTGATGATGCTGCCGAAGAAGAGGGGGAGGGCGTGCGGCTCTTTCGAGGCGAGGGGGTTTAGTGAGTCAACCACGATCAAAAATTCTTTTGCGTAATGTTAGCTCATGTTTCTGTGCTGGCGTGGTGGGTGCACTGCACTTACTCTGGGAGTTTGTTGCAGCGTCTTTGGGTGTTCCGCTCTTGGCAGGAGCACAATGTGAGGCGATCTCAGTTATGAGAGCCGTGACTGACTTGCCCCTGGCCTTTATGAAGATATCGACATCGCGGGGCTTCCTGACAGTAGTAAATGAAACAAAGAGTACTTTACTACGGGCAAGCTGCGCGCGTGTTAGTTCATAAAGCGCAAAACAAACACCTTGGAAAGGAATTTCTTACCTTGCCTCTGCTGATGAATTCCTGTGAAAGAGGTCCCGCACCTTGCTCAAGGGTATCGAGAATAAGTGTGAGTGGGCTTGCGCTGTCTCGAAGGTTCAGCAGCTTCTGAAAGAGCAGCAGGCTGTGGGAACGATGATGCGTTTGAGCCGAGGGCGCCATGTTGACGCCTGGCTGAGTTGACCTTGAAAAGTATCTAGACGAGCCTCGTGTGTCTGGCGGAGGAGGTAACGAGGAGTTTGATATCCAAATCAAGTACTTTGACGAAGTGTTGTGTCGTGATTTTGAGTTCTTGCTTGTTGAATGAGAGAAGGTCGAAGTGCTGGCCCCGAAATCGATTTTAGGGCTGTGAAGATGATTGCAGTTATCGCAAACTTTCGGCAACCATCATTCGCACCAAAACACGGGGTCACATACCATACGTAGATGCAAATTGGTTAACTCGAAGGTATAATGAGTATTATAGTACCGAAAAGGAAAAAAAAGATCACGAACCTAGGAAGATATGAGGGTGATGTTAATTAAGGGTGCGTGCAAAAGCTTTGCAAAAATGAAAAGTTGGTCTCTCCCGCCGGGAATTGAACCCGGGTCTCGAGCGAATCGAACTGATGTTCAAGCTTGACAAGCTCACATACTGACCACTATACTACGGAAGACTTACAGTTGTGATCAACTGTCGTAGTGATTATTGGGAGTTGCACTTCTTCCTAGCCTTTATATATCGCTGCTTAATTAGCATACCAGAACGCTTATCATCATTGTCGATGAAGCATTCAAGCATTGGTTACCATGAGTGCCATAGTCACTGATGCACAAGCGAAGTTTTCTGGTTTAATATTACTCGTTGATCTACTTGAAGGGGTATCGCTAATCATCCATGAAACCCCTTAGAACTGACAGACATCTGTGCTTTTCTCTTCCGGCCTCAATCCGTGTTACAACGCTCAACTGTCCATGCTCTCAAAATACGGTGCCCACAAAGGGATACTGCGTAAAACTGACTCTACGCATGTCCCGTCCGCCGCAAATTGCGTCTCCTCAGATATTATCATGTATTTGTGGCCCCAGGGCTTAATCCTGCGATTGTGGTCACTTTAGGCTTCCCGAATTACCGCCCTAGTTCAAGTGACTATGAGATCTGTACATTCTCCATAGTTGGGATGGTATATCGGTTACTGGTAACTGCGGCGGTAGTTTAAAGTCGGAACCCGTCAAAGACGAAGATCGGCATAAGTCTTCCTCGCTGGTGTTCTGTGTTCTATTGCTTCGAAGAAGCGTCAATCGGCCTCTTGTGGTACTTCGAACCGTAGTTCGGTATACTGTGCCCCGTTCATATTGGAATCTTCATGATCGTTAGGGTGATGTTTGGCGATATGGTCTGTACTCTGGGTACCCTCCGTGACGCCCTGGAAAGATCCATTCGCCTCGGTCATAGCAACAGATGCTGGATTGGCAGGAGGCACTTCTTGCATCACTGAAGCGCCTCTAGCGCGTCCAGGAAGAGCTGGAATTCAATCAGTATCGAAACATTGTTGGCATGCGCGAAAATGAACTTTACCTTTGTGCTGTTCCTTTGCTATTGCCTTATTCTCGGACACTGCTGCAGTAGCATCTGGCCCGAGCATTTCGTTCTTCCGACTGGTTTTCTGAAGCAATTCCTCTGGTATTTTTGTCGCCCAGTCGTTCTCAAACTCCTTTCTCAGAAAATCATCATAGTCGCCTCGTTTGTGCTTCTCATGAGCGACCCAGGCCTCCTGAAGCCATTGTTCATCATGCCGACCCCGCTCAATGTTTTCAAGGTACCGAGCACAATCGTATCTGAAATGATCATTATTGCGCAATAATACAAGATCCGGTCGGGCAGTCTCGGCCCCTGAATCCAGGATATGGCTGTCGTCGGGGAATTTGGCGAGAATGTCTTTCCTCTCATCTGGTGTCAACACGTCCCATGCTTGCGGGAGCAGCAGTATCGCCTATGGTCAAGTGTCAGAACATGGATGTGGGATAACTGTAGCATTTCTGAAAGAGGGAAGAGGTACGAACTCTGAGATCAGCATTGGTAAGAGGGGATTTCTCATCGGTATAGACGAAAGGTGCTCCCCACTTTCTGTCCAGGTTTGTTTTCTTTGGCGCTGCTCCGGCATGTCGTGGCTTTTTAGCAGTGCTAGACTTGTCCTGGTCCGAGGCTTTACGCTTTCTGGGCTCAGTACCCAGTTGCCCATCACTGCTTTCAGAACGACGTGTGCCTCTTGAACTCTGTGCATCGTCGTTTAGAACGGCTTCCTCTGGCGTTTGCCCACTTGCATTGTCGCGGGTCCTTTCTGTCACTGTGGTTGGGTCCTCATTTTTCGGACCTTTGAAGTCCTGTCCATTGATCGATGAATCGGTGACGGTTGCTGCTTCGATTTCCGATATCTCGATTTCCCTCTCGACTTCCAGGTTCTGTACTGCCGAATCCCCGTGCGAATTCGGCGGACCCAAAGCTTTTGGCTTGCCCCCATCCGCTGGAACGGCCTCAGCCTTGGACAACGCTGGACGAGCCGCTGCTGAAACTCCTTTCCGCGGCTGTTCAAAAGCGTAAACACAATGCGTGCCAGATTCAGAACATCGCGAGCAGATTGGCTTCTCTTTTAGGCACTATCGCAGCTGTCAGACACAAAACAATCGTGGAATATCAGTATCTCTGACCAACCTTCAGCTTGTTCTCACGGCAAGGAGTACACGCGCCCCTCGTTAGTTTTGGCTTGAGTATATTGCGTGAATCAGCCACATCCTCCTTGGAACTGACTGCTTCAGGCAATGGTGTTCTCTTCTTGGGGACGGAACTTGGTGCAGCTGATGGCGCAGCTGATGGAGCAGTCGCTTCTTCTTCACGTGTTGGAACTTCTGGCTCTTTGACTGATCGTAGTTTCTGTGGTGGGAGATTTATTGCGGTCCAGGATGTAGACCCTTTCTCTTCTGGTTCCCGAGCTTCTAGCTGAGTAGATGGTCGAGGTCCTGACTTGTTTTCTGGGGATGCACTTGGTGCTGCCAACGGGGTAGCCGGTTCTCCTTCAGGTTCTTCAGGTCCTTGAACCTCTGGCTCCTTGACAGATTGTTTTTCGACTGCTGTTTCTTCGACTGTTGGCTTTTCGACTGCTGGCTCTTCGGATGCTATCTCCTCCAAAGCCACCTGCGCAGCAGTATCGGTCTCCTGGACATGAGTCCCATACAAGTCCCCAGTCACGCTCCTGGGACTAGAGGGCGGAGGGGAGGAGAGGACGGAGGAGAGCGGGGAACTATTTCCTTCTTCAGCCATCCTTCAGAACGCCTTTAGTTGGCCGCCTTGCCTGGGGAGGGAAATCTGAGACTTGGAGTTGTTCCAGAAGCGATCGAACGCCGTAATGTCGGTTTGCCGGCAAAGGACAATCACCGTCAAGTCAGATTCGGGGTCAGGTCCGGAGTGCCTGGTTGTTGTGATATTAAACCGATACCAGATGGTAGAAATTGGCGGATTGTGCCGTGAAAGTCCTCGTCTGTCTTCCATATGTTGATGATGGTTCATGCGGCCGATATGATTGTGGTTACATCCGCGAACAAACTGATATCTGGTGGGAGGAGAGAGGAGAAAGTGGGGGGGGGGGGGGGGGGGGGGGGGGGGG
>RAOY01000013.1:519952-656569 GCA_009806085.1 Neurospora cerealis
GGGGAGGGGGAGGTGGGGGTGGGGGGGGGGGGAGGGGCGGGGGGGGGTGGATGGGGTGATGAAGGTAGAGAATGAGATACGTTCAGGTGAGATTGTGGTCAAACAAAACGAAGTGGTACTAGAGTACAAGTTGACGCGCAAGGTTGGGAGGATGCGCAATGGAAGTTGAGCATCAACCTGAACGGGCTGATATAGTGAGTGACAAATAAATGATCCACCTCCAGCTCCCCTTCCCCGGTCTTTTGTTGTTCGGTTGAGGTTGCTCCTTCCCTATTGTGTAATGGACGAGATGGATGGGATGGAAGCTGAAAGCTATGGCGCCAAGCACTTGCATGATGCACCCCGGAAGCTAACTTGGAGATCCTACTAGGCGTGAATAGTGTGCTGACCGAGACTGCCTATTCGTGCTATTCAACTAAACGGTACAAGCCTACGCTACAGGCCCTGCTGCTTGAGCGTTCAATACATTTCCAGCGCCAACATCGTCATCAATGCCCCGTTTAACAACTTCAATCCTTGACAAGGAACTAACAAACATTGGCATGGGGAAATCATCGCATCACTCTACTGTCTGGTGATATTTTGTTTTCTCATTATAGCGTGGTAAAGAATGGAAAATGAATAATAATATACTATCTGATCACCAGAGAAAGAAGCCAGGCAACACCAATTATTCGTCGGTGCAAGTTGGTTGCGATAGAAGCCACGTACCCGACATCTCTTAACTCCCCCAACGCCTGGCCGCATTGTTCACCCACTTCTGCCCGTCATCACAAGCTTTAGACTTTGCTTTGTCCACTCTCCTCTCCAACAACACAACAAACCCAAGCACGCAGCTGTCCTTAATTTACGGTTGCACGAGGACAACCAAGGCCACTACCAAAAGCAGAAGAAGAAGGAGTGACATAACATATTATTTACAATGATCCGCTCAACACAAATTGCACGGCTGGATGGTTCGTGCCCCCTAACCAACCCTCCTAGTCGCCATCTGTCCGCCCACGGAGATGTCTCGCCTGGTAGCTAACGCAAGACCCCCTCACAAACAGGCCTCATGCTCTGCGCCTCCGTCGACGACGAAGCCACCGAATCCTCCCTCGGCGAAGTCAAATCCCAAGTCAAACTAATCCTGCGCCGCCTAACGCGCACCTCCGAACCGCAAGCCAGCATCGAGAGCGGCTCTCTCTACACCTTACACTACCTGATCCAGTCCGACATCGTGTACTTCGCCATCACGGACCGATCGTACCCGCGCAAGCTAGCCTTTACCTACCTATCCGACATCGCAGGCGAGTTCGCGACGACGCACACGCCCCAGCAGCTCATGAACCCGACGCTGCGGCCATACGCCTTTATGGACTTTGACAGCTTCATCAGCCGCACCAAGGCCACGTACAGCGACACGCGCGCGACGCAGAACCTGGATAAGCTGCATGATGAGCTCAGGGACGTGACTAAGGTCATGACTAAGAACATTGAGGATCTGCTGTATCGTGGTGATAGCCTGGAGCGCATGGGCGAGCTGAGCAGTCGGTTGAGGGACGATAGTAAGAAGTACAAGAGGGCGGCTGTCAAGATTAATTGGGATTTGCTGCTGAAGCAGTACGGGCCGTTTGCGGCGGTGGGCTCCATTATTGTCTTCTTCTTGTGGTGGAGGTTCTTCTTTTGAGCGGATCACACCGGGGGCATCATCGTTAGCGGGCTATACAAGACGCCGTCAGGTATTTTTTTGTCATCCCCCTGGCTCTGTATAATGCTGTTACGGATAGGCTACGTGGATTCTGTAATTATTTTAATATCTGTGTGTACGGCAATTTTTTTTTTTTTTTTTTTTTTTTTTTTTTTTTTTTTTTTTTTTTTTTTTTTTTTTTTTTTTTTTTTGGGCGGCTTGACCTAGCATGGAGTTTGGATAAAGGGGGGGGACGAACGCAAAAGGACGTTTGGCCGTGAATTTTCAGCTATCAAGACATGTTGCTTATAAGTTCTTGCATTCAACTCCTTCATCCGATGACTTCGCAAAGCCTGGCAAGGTCTCTACAGACTGCTGTACTGCAATGTCATCGGTGCTCATTCATGCGTATCTCCAGGTTGATTCCAGACCGGTATCTCTTCTGCCCAACGCGCTGTTTCTGTCAAGCGCTGATACAAATCTCGGCTACGCCTGAAATAGCCTATCGGTCTGCTACCCATCTTGAACCAGAAGCCCTTTCCCCCCTAACTCCAGTCCAAACCGCCAATTTTTTGTCAATCCAGAATAGAAACCGAGACCCTGGACACTAAGCCCAAACTTGAACCACCCGCACACCCACCCACAAGCCGCCATCACATAACCAAACAACTTCCCGCCGCCTTCGGCAATAATGCCGGTATACTCGGCACCGGCAACGCCGTATGATACCACTCCAGATGCTCCTGAAAGCTGGCCAAGTCCTCGAACCCCCTCTCGTCCTGCGCCCACTTGACCTCGTCCTCGCTGTCCTCGCCCTGGTCCACGTACGTGTACTCGTCGCAGTAGGGACACCATATCCTCGCCAGCCAGTCGCCGGGGACGGGAGCGATGTGATTCGCTATGGCTATGGGCGCGAAGACGACCGTTTTGGCTTCGCCTGTTTTGGCGCTCAGGCCTTGGGCTTGCCAGTGGGGGTATGTAGTTTCTGTTGTTCCCGTTGTTTCTTTTTCTTTTGTTGTTGTGGTGGTTGATGATGGTGGATTTGCTGGGTATTGTGCCGTCACTATGGTCGGTAATATAAGCTTCCTGGGAGAGTTTGTCGCTGTCGTCGTTGACGTCGGAGCACTTGTCACCGTACTTGTACTCCCACCATTCGTCTGTTCCAACGCCGCCCTCGTAGACGGCATCCTCTGTAGATCCGGCCAGACGATGAACCCGTCGCAAAAGTCGCACACGAAGGCCACGTCGTGCTCCCCAAACCTCTCGAACCTCCCGACCGCATTGCAACATGGGACCAGATCCTCAAGGCTTAACCTCCTCCCCCTTCTCAACGCCGGCCGCAACCCCTCATCCGTCGTCATATGTTGGGGCCCCTTTCCTTGCTGCTGTTGCTGGTACTCATGTCGTTGCCAAGGTGGTATCCTCTCAAGGTCCCTCTGTTGCGCTCCCCCTGCCCCTTCCCTAGCCTCCTTTTCCCGCTTCTCCTCCTCCTTCTGCTTCCGTATTCGCTCAGCTTCCTCGTTCCTTCGCTGCTGGCGATACACCTGGTAGGCGCCCAGACATCGCGTCCACGTCCCTTCCTGCTCAGCCGCGAATATGCGCCGAGCGGCACGGCATTGCGTGCGGTGAAGCTCTAGTTGGAGTTCCTTGGTCTCGCTGAGCCAGGTTGGGTTGATGGGCCCGCCTTGCCGGATCCAGTCTTTGAAGTTGCGGGCGTGGAATTCGTATTTGATCAGGAGGGCGCGCAGTTCGTTGAGAGATTCGGCTTTTTGAGAGGGTTAGTAGTAGAGCAGGTAATGAGAAGCTTTATCTGAGTGGATGTTGGGAAAGAAAGGAGTGATGATGGGAGTGGAGGTGGTGAGTGAAAGTGCCAGGCGAAATAGTAAGCCAACAGCAGAGGAAAGATGACTTGTGCTTGAGAGAAGCACGATGAGAGTGAGAAGAGATTCAAGTATCATGATATACTTACAAGTCCTGTCTCCTTCATAGTAAAACTGCCCATTGACCAAGCGGCCCAGTTCCTGGAAATCTGTCTTTGCATCATCCAACGCATCTTCAAGGGCGCGGATCTGTTCAAACTCGTCAGGGCCCCAGTGGCGCTTGTCGGCAAATCTGAGTGCGCGGAGTGAGTCGCTCAAGTAGGTCGCAATGCTGGCCAACAGCGACCCGACCGTGTCGTTATTCTTGCTGGGACCTGCACTCATATCTTTTTGGCGATGGTTGCTTTCCTGGCTATGATCTCTTTAAATCGGATCCCCCTCCACCTCCTCCCGTTGATATCTTCTGTCTAAGCGGTTATCGTCGTGTCGTCGTGTTAAATCCTCTTATCATTGGCCTTGATTCCCTCGCCTAGCGTATGTTCAATGCCGCTTTAATAGTAGTAGATGACCGCAAGTTGATGTAGGCTGGACTACCAACGAGACTCTCGTCACTAACAGCCGGGGGGGCCTTGTAGGTGAGACTATCTGTGTAGGTAGGTATCTCTACGAATGCGCAGCGTTGGATTGTTGTCGTCCGTCGTCATCAAGTGGATGCCAAAGCTCCGATCCGGTGGCTGTAATATGGATGAGGTGAAGAGGAATTTCACCATAGATTTGAGCATATGAAAAAGGGGCCAGTCAGGAAACGAAACATCACATGGAAGACTCGGTCACCCAGGAAGGAAATGGGGATGGATGTTGAATCGCTCGTCGTGCAACGGGGGTCGGGGCCCGGGCGCTTGGAAACGATCCGACGGTTACGGCGGGACCTACACTAAGCTATTGGAAGGGCCCTGTGGATCTCTGCTTGGCAGAGGCAGAAAGGCAGACGTGGAAGCCGCTGTACAAACACAACACAAGGAAGTTGCCCTTGGGAAGAAGTTGCTGTGGCAGCGGAACAACGGGTGACAACAGGGGCTGTAATTGTCCTGCTTGACCCTGGCGGAGAATCAGCATGGGCGGCCTCTGAGGCTCGAGTCGGGCCATCCAAACAAAACTTCTCGAAACGGAACCCTGCAAAAGGACAGCAAGGTGCTCATCAACCAGGGTTACTTTGACTCGTGTTGTTAGTGATGGGAGGCCCCTGGTATGGCATCTGGGAGAACGGGACGGGGGTTTGGGGACGGTTTGTTTGCAAAACGTGGGGATCGTGGAGATCTTGTCGGGGCGCATTTAGGTGCCCCTGAACGTCCTGGACCAGGGCATTACATATGGAGGCCACTACATACCTATGAATGACATCTGCCTCTGCTTGTAGCCTCCAGCTTCGACGACGGAGAGGGGAAAGCATCTTACTACCCAATGGATAACGGTTGCAACCCACCCAAGGCTCAGCCCTACAACCAGAGGTGCTCGGGAATGACCGACAGCATGGTGGGTATAAAAGTTAATACTTCTGGACCGTTATATAGACTATATTCGTACGACGTTATGACTGCCGTTCAGCATGCGCCTCTCTCTCACAATACAAGCTTATCATTGATCACCCGTGGGTGTATCCATGACCCAAGCCTCCACAAAAAGCACCAGCTCACCAACAGGTAAATTATGCACTCTATATTAGTGTTTACATATCTCTGCTGGGATGTTTTGCGCCGTTCTCCAAAATGCTGAGCCCCATTTTACATTGATGAATTGATGCCGGACGGAGTCTGACATCGTGCTCCATCAAGTTCACTTCCTCTTCTTCGCTTTGCCAGTCTCCGTTCCGCTAGCCTTCTCGGATGTAGTTCCCACAAGCTGTTCTTCAGTCGGTGCAGGAAGTACCGCCTTTTGCCCTTCCGCCTTCTTTTCCTCGACGGGGTCATCCTCACCACCCTGCCCGAACTCGTTGACACGGGTGTAGTCGACCTTGTAAGCCCATCTCTGATACAAATAAATAAAGAAGATGATGTCATCGCGGAAAGTAGCAAGGCGATGGAGGAACGGCATCTTGATGGTGAAAGCAAACAAATCGTCGATGAAGGTGTTGAGGAACTTGTACATCATGGCCTTGCCAGGCATGTGAGCAACGCTCTTGAGACGGTAGTTGATGTACAGCGAGGGAACCATCATCAGGAATCCATATGCGTAAACCGAGCCGACGAGGGTGGCGATGACGAATGAGTACCACGACTTGTGGGTGTCGTAGATCAGCGAGTAGATAGCATAAGCGATCAGAAGAGGAACGCCCGCAATGTACATGTACTTGAAAGCAATTTCATCGTACTCCTTGGTCTTTTCCTCTGTCTCGCTGAGCTTGTGCTTGTCCTCAAAGGAAATACGGTATGGTATGATGGATCCAGGTACAGGGCGAATCCGCACGTTGACCACCGTCGTAATCTTCCATAGCTCGATAAGAATACCAACGCCCTGTGAGCCGAGAATCATCCAGCTAGTATTCTGCGACTGGTCGACCAGATACAAGAAGATGATGGTTTGCATGAACACATTGGCGAGGATGGAGCGCACCGAGATGCCAACGTTGTCCTTCTTCTTGCGGTAATGAGCGATGTCGGAACCGAACGCAAGCGTTTCGAGAATCATGTGCGCAATACTGGCAAAGATAGTGATCCCGAGGAGAATGGGATTCGAATCCAGGAAGATTTCCTTGATCATTTCGATCTCGCTACCATCGCTGCCCGTGGTCAGGGGATTTCCGAAAGCCGCCGCACGCGCCGCTTCCTTGGCGCTGAGGTCGATAGACGCCATGGTCTTGAACTTCCATTCCGCCAGGTTGTTTAGATCAATGCGCATGGGCATGGTCTTGATCGTCTCATTGATGATGGTCATCTGACTCTTGAGCTGCCAGAAGGTATTGACAAAGAGGATCGGGTAGTACCAAGTGTTCTGACCGGTGCCGTCCCTTGCACCGGTGGCCTCCAGACGGAGAAACTGGCGAACAGCTGGGTGCGTTTGGGCAAAAGGAATGGAACCGGTATTGGGGATGAAGGAGAGCGAGATGTTGGGGTGGTAGTAGTTGGTGATAATGGGTCCTGATGGTTGCTCTTCCTCCACCTCCTCCACCTCCTCAACAGAGTCCTCCTTGCCAGCAAGTAGGTTCCTAGTCTTGAATTCCTTCTTTCTGGGGATGTAGTGGGTCAATGGCCAAACGAAATGGTATGCAGAACCGGGATCGTAGTTGGGCTCGGTAGGGTCGAGGAGGGCGCCGGACAAGCCAACATAGAAATGACCCCAAAGCGTGCCATTCTTCTGAACTTCGGTGGGAATGTCCATGGTCCTTTCCTCAGTGCGCGCGTCGCTCCAGTTGCCGATTGTGAACTTCTTTTCCTGGAACACCACCTTATCCGCCGAGGTCTGCTTCAACGGGGTCGGAACGAAGGACGGGGAAATGGTGACTATGATATCAACCTGGCTGTTCTCAGGCCAGATGGGCGCAATGAGCTGAGGAATTCGGTTGTAGACTGCGCCATCATCGAGCCGTTGGGGGCGCTGTTCGTACGCAGGTACGCTTGTCGAGACTTGGACGCTTTGTCCGGTCGCATCCTGAACTGTTGCTGTCTTCTGTCCACCACCCATAAACTGCTTCATAACGAGCTGCATCAATGCCCACATTGCAACGGCCTGGAGGATCTTGGAAAACATGGAAGACTGGGTAATCCGAGACTGTCAGAAGCTGTTCCATGATACACCGCTCCAGCTTTGGATTGCTAACTTACGCCTTGCTGCTCCTCCTGCCGCGCAGGCTGGCGCTGGGCGCCACTTCCTTCGGGCATCTTGGGAAAAGTGACGGATGGAGAACAATTAAAAGATGGTCGTTCCACTTGCGCCGAGCCAAGGTGATACTTATGGTCTGTCGTTACCGCAGGACTCTGTTGTGAAGAGTGGCCCGGGCTGTTGGTGATGTGATTGATGTTGACGGGAGGGAACAGCGTGGTACACTGCAATTTTCTGGTAGGGGACCTACAAACGAAGTGGGCCTACTGTCCTAGCTTGTGTAGGTACTTGCCTCTCTACTCTGTTGAGGCTCCAATCTAAGTACCCCACCCTCTGTTTGGCAGAACCCGGAAGCTGGCACCAAGCTTCAGGTTCGCTGTCTCAGCGCTCCCGTCGGGACAGTCGGCGGGGAAACAGCAGCAAGGGTCCATTCGAACATGTCCACTTGAATGATGCAACACGGATTCAACTTCGACCGTCATTAACCTTTGACATCCCAACTCCAAGCAACCTTGTCCCAGTTCACAACTTCATATTTACAGTACACTACTAGTATACAGTCGAGATGGCCCACAAAACCACAGTCGGTTTGACATCGCGTGACTAAGAATCCGGAGTCGATTGGCCGTTACGCCGTGTTACCCTCCTATAATGTGAACCGTTCACTGCCGAGAACCGGAGTACGTACGAACGGTGCCTTCCCGGAAAGGCATCCCGCGATGGTTCCCCCTATCAAAGTATCAACACTCCCGTGTCATACATTCCAGCTGCGACTTGCGCGTCACAGTCACAATAGCTATGATGCCGTGGAAGTTGATTCACAGAACAAATGGCCTCCTGGCTTCGAACATCTGGGTGCTATGTCCTGCGGCTTCTCCCGGCATAACGAGGCTAGCAACAATCCATTTTATTTGCAACGAGCTTGACAATCAACAATCCAATCCACCTGCTTTGTCCATTGTTCTCGGAATGTTCGTCTGAATTTCACCGATGCCCTTTCCCATCTTCGCGAGGATCCGATCTTGATACTCGGAACACACCCAACCCAGAAGGAGGTCTGAACCCCCCTGCAACTTTAGAGGGCCCGGTCTCTTATGAACCCACTCCACGCCTCTTGCAAGGGTCCCCGAGATACTTCCCCATCGAGTCATCATCCAACCACAAGCGGCCACTACACTCTCTTGAAAGAACGCCTTGGATGTTGACTTCACCCAGCCTTGCCAGAAATCCATCTAGAATTCATCCTGTCCCAAGGTTTGACGGATAGATCTTGTTGGCTCGAGCCGTAAAGGTTTACCAGAAGGTTCAATACAAAAGATCTGGACCCAGGTTCCTAGAACCCGCCTGCCCTTCACTCTGTATAAATATCTCGAACCCACTCCGCTACCCTTACCTTCACTCAGTCACCACTCTCACTCATAAAAGTATTTAAAGAGACCCTATAACGCAATACCAGAACCACCAAACAACATTCCTCGGCATACAGTAACCAAACAACGAGAAATGACCATGTCGACCAACGGCGTTACCTCCACCATCGCTGATGGCAGCCCTAAGCGGACCAAGATCTGCGTCTACTGCGGCGCATCCGCCGGCGACAACCCCATCTACCTCGAAGCCGCGCGCCAGCTCGCCCGCGCCATGGCCGCCAACAACATTGACCTCGGTACTTACTAACCTCTCTTACCCAAATACTACTACTGGACCTCTTCACTAACAGCGAAATCACAGTCTACGGTGGCGGCACAGTCGGCCTCATGGGCGAGATCGCCAAGACGCTTGTCTCCCTGTCCGGCCCTGACTCCGTCCACGGCATCATCCCCGAGGCTCTGGTCCGGTACGAGCGCGATCCCAACTACACGTCCACCCAAGTGAGCGGCGGAAACGGCGGCCCAAAGGATTCCGCCGCCGACGAGGAGGAAAACGCCAAGCAGCTTGCCGTCCCCGACGAGAACGTCTTCGGCCGAACGACCATCGTCAAGGACATGCACACGCGCAAGCTGATGATGGCGCAGGAGGTGCTAGCGGGCGGCCCCGGATCGGGCTTCATCGCCATGAGCGGCGGCTACGGCACCATGGAGGAGCTGTTCGAGACGGTGACGTGGAACCAGCTGGGCATCCACGACAAGGGCATCGTCCTGCTGAACATCAACGGGTTCTATGACGGTATTCTGCAGTGGATCCAGAACAGCATCGAGGAGGGTTTTGTGAACCAGGCGAACGGCAAGATCATGGTGGAGGCGAAGAACCCGGAGGATGCGATCAAGGCGCTGAGGGAGTATAAGGTGTCCGAGGCGGTTTTCAAGCTGAACTGGAGTGATGAGTAGACGAGGAGGGTAGGAGACGAAGGGGGGATTGTTTTCTCGAGGTCCTTCCTTTCTTGGGAAACCAGTTACTGTTGCCCTTGCACCCCGCAGCTTCTTTCTGGATGGATGACGGCGTTCAGGGGTCCTGTTTTTTTCAGGCTGGGCCAGGCCAGGCCATATCCAAAAGCTCTCGGTGTACCATTTGCTTGATCGACGGGATTGACGGCACCATGTCAGTAGACACAATACAATACATTAACATCAAAGTCATCTGTTTGATCTCATTACTTCATTCCGGGTGTATGCGCTCCCTGTGCTAATCTGCCCCTCTGCTCCAACGTAAACCGCAAGTTCATCCTTTAACTATCGACATCCATACCCTCGCCCTCGGCAGCTGCCGGGGCAGCCTCTTGGTTATCCGCCACACTCTCTATCCATGCGCTGACGTCTTGTCCATCGTACACCTTGAATGGCTGCGGCTTGGCCGTACCGTCCTCCTGCTTCTCGACTCCCACAATGGCGACGCTGGTATTGTCGATCGTCAACTCGCGGTCCTGCACCAAGCTCTCCTTGAGCGCCTTGAGACCATGACGGATCAGCTCCTCGCGGCCGCAGTCGGCAAAAGCCTCCAGGTTCTTCTCCAAGTATGTGCGCGCCATCTGGCTGCGGGCACCAATGGCAAAGGCGACCATCTCCTCGGTCATGCCGCTGGGCTGGAACTCGAACAGGTGCGGGCCGTGGTCGTCAACGCCGGCGACCAGGAGACCGACACCGTAGGGCCGCTTGCCGTAGTGTTGCGTGTTGATCTGCGCCTTGGATCCAATCATGTCGACGAGGGTCCGGACGGGCATGTTGCGGCCGTACGTTAGGCGGTGGCCGAGGCACTGCTGCTTCATGAAGTTGGAGAGGACGCGCGCGTCCGAAGTGAGACCGGCGATGGCGATGCCGACATGTTCGTCGATGGGAAAGAGCTTCTTTTGGTACGAGGAGAGTTCTTCAGCGTTACGCTAGACGGAACAAGGAGGACATGGTCAGCTTAAAACTTGATCGTAGAGTGGGAGGAGACATGTTTCGACAGTATGGTGCATGAAAGGGGGGGTCGGGGGCTAAGTACCTTGATCGCTACCAGGACGGCGTGTGTCTTGCTAGCAATTCCCACCACCACCGAACCCTGCTTTACTGCTTCCGCCGCATATTCCACCTGGAAAATTCGCCCTTGCGGGGAGCTGAAGGGAAAACAGTTGTTAGCTGAATGTCGAGGGTAGACCTCATAAAGTGGCAGGCGGAAGAGCTTTGGGCGTTTGGAAGCAGGGCCCAGTTTGACTGGCTGCTGCGGGACAGCTTAGCTTACAATGTGACCGAGTCGTTGTCGTAGTTGTTCCTGAACATGGTTGGATACCTCTGTCGGGGAGGCTAGGAAACACGATGCAGATTGCGGTGGGAGTATCGGGGGTTTGTGCCGGCAAGTATCGTCGGTTTCTTCTGGTGTTTGGAGGACGCGAAAGGTTGTTGTTTGGTGCTGATAGTGACGATGGTGGTACAGTCTGGGGTGGGATGGATGGAGGTCAGTGGACAGTGGTTGCTTCTTCCCCAGTTGCGCAGGCAGCTCCTAGCTTCGTCAGGTCCCGCCGCCACAGGCAATGAGGCTGCTGGCGGGCAGGCGGGCAGGCAACTGGTACTTCGCTGCAGGTATCTCCCTTGCCCGCCAAAAGAAAGCCAGACCCACTTTTGCTGCTGAGTGCAGGCGGCCAGGCGCGCGCTGGGAGCACCCGCCAAGACCTGTGTGCTGAGAGCCAAGAGGCTGACTGACGACAGCCAGAACCACGGCAAAGCGTCAGTCGTCACTCGTTCTGCTCGCTGGAGCTCCTCCAACAACTCCACCACGGCACACTAGATCACCACCATCACGGGTTGTCGTCTGCTACAACAACGAGTCGACGAAGCGCGCAAGCCGAGTAATCCACGCGATAACTGCCAGGTTTTCGATCACAAAAAGCAGCAGGCAGCACTACACATTCTCATCGATCACGAGTTATCTACGCCCGCGCAACAAATAGCTTTGATCCCGGCAGACCCGCGACACTTGGACTCTATCTAGCCTGACACATTCAACGATCCTCCGAGTTGCCGGCGCAAACGACGCTCATACCCAGCCTTTACCCCAACGCCATCGCAGTTCGAGATTCCGACTTAGTCATCCAAGATGGCAGCAGGACTCAAGACCATCATCGCGCTCTCCTTCGTCTTGGCGGTGGGCTTCCTCCTCGTCATCTTGTCATGCGCACTATGGAAGGCCTACTATCCGCTGCTGGTGGTGGCCACCTACGTGTTGGCGCCCATACCCAACTGGATCTGCAGCCATTGCGCCAACCCGGACGACTTTGTTGAGAGCTCGGGCGCTGCGGTGCTGGATCTGGGTCGCTTCTGCACTGGTTTCTTGGTCATGATGGGGCTTGGTAGGTTTACTCCGTCTTCTTCTTGTTGTTACGTATCCTCTGTTGGTTGGAAGCACGGTAGCTGACATCTCTCTTCTCTTCTCTTCGGCAAACAGCTCTTCCAGTGGTTCTCGCAAACTCGGCTATTATCACGGTCCCGGCCATGATCATGTCCGTTATCGGTGGCCTGTTGATCTACGGCACCATTATCAGCTTCGCCATGTTCTTCCAGGAAGAGCAAGACTTTTGACTAGCCGACCAATGATGGCGACAACGACGGAATATATCGGAGTCGGAGACACACACAACAATGACCAGAACTACAAAGGAGCAGGTAATTTCGGAGAGCGGTTGGGTTCGGAACTGATTGACACATGGTGGGAGACTATGACTGTACAACTGCCGGGACTTGAGCCAGATGACGGCTATGGGATATGATAAATGGGTTTTGGGAAAGAGGCGGGCACTGGCTGATGAAGGGCTTTTTGGGGCTGGGATGGATTTGGATGATTACGGGACAGTTATGAGGTTATTTTATTTTATGATCAATTATCTAACGAGAGGACTTGACGTCTTCTTTCTGTCTACCTTCCATGCATCGTGTTGAAATGTCTAGTTTTCAATCCCGCCATATGCATCCGTTGAGCCAATATAACAGCCACAAAACTCCAACCCATTTTAACCTTTACACCCCATTGTCCCCCCCTAGATAAGTTGAATATCGTGTTCTTCCTACCCTCTCAGACGTTTAAGCCTGAAATGGTGAATTTATCCCTCTTTTGTTTTCCTTCTCCCCTTTCATCCACAGTCTCTGGTATCGAACCAACTCTGCTCGCCACAGAACCCCATTCCTCGAGCCTACCCCAGATCCGCAAACACCCTCAACGGCCCAGCGAGTTTCGTAAACATCTCTTCCCGCTCACCCTCAGGGGTACTCAGAATAGTAACCGCTCCTCCAGCACCGATATGCCACACCTCATGTTCTTCCTCACCCTGACCATCTTCTCCCTGCCCCTGCAGAGTTACCCGCTCATCGTCCCACCGGAACAGACTTCGGATCGTCACGCTCCAGTCTCCTCTCCCGCTGACACACATGTACCCAACAACACCCGAGTACAAACTGCGCTCTCGGTGCTGCTCAATCTGCTGCAACAGCTCGCAGCTGCGTTTCTTGGGGGCTCCCGTCATGCTTCCCGGCGGCAAACTAGCCGCGAGGACATCCAGTCCCGTGTATTTCTTCTTATCAGAGGATGGGGGTAGCTGCCCCTCAACAACAGTGATCATCTGAAACACGCTCTGATACTCCTCCACCTTAAGCAAATCGCTTACCTCAACATTACCCGCTCCGCAAATCGAATGCAAGTCGTGCCGGACCAGGTCGACAATCATCAGGTTCTCGGCCTCCTCCTTGGGCACGTGCAGGATCTTCTCGGCCTGCTCGAGCGTCGAGACCGTTTCGGACTTGCGCACTGTCCCCTTCATCGGCCGCATCGAGCACCGCCCGTGTCGGTCGTACGTCAGGAACCGCTCGGGCGAGGCGCTGACGAGCGTGGCGCCACCGAGGCGGAGGTAGGACGCGAATGGGGCTGGTTGTCGGGAGCGTAGGGTTTTGTAGAGGTGCCAGGAGGAGGGGACGGGGGTTGAAGTCGTCGTGGGTACGCGGGAGGAGGAGGAGCGACGCCGTTGCTGCTGTTGTTGTTGCTGCTTCCGGTTGAAGGTTGGGCTTGTTGGCCGTTGTTGTTGTTGTTGTTGTTGTTGCAGTGCCTGGTGTTCTTGGGAAGTAGCTGATGGGATAATGTCGGTCAGAGGCCGGGTAATCTTGGTTTGGTCTGTGAGGCAGAGCTCGTAAGAGTCGCCGGCTGCGATGAACTCTTGACAGGTCTTCACCTTGGCTTCGTATTCCTTGGTCAAAGGTGTTTGTATGGAGGTGCTTGTGGACGGACGGCACGTCTTTGCCTTCTTGAGGGGTGAAGGTAAATCGTTGAGGAATTGATGATGGTGATGTGTCGTGGTTGATACAAGTCGGTCTGCGGTGCTCCGCATCCAGGCATCACCGTCCACGTCCGTATTAGAAGAATATAACTCCTGAATATGGGCAAAGCCAAGAGTGTGATCGATGGCAACGCTCTTTGTTACCCATGCCAGACAGACATCAGGTCGGTGGTGTGGGCGGTTCTCCAAGTGGATGTCGATGTCACTCAGGCCTTGTTCGTAGGTGATGAAACCCATGAATCCTCCCAAGAACGGTAGATCAGGAAGCTCAACATCGCTTCCAAGGCTTCGCGTTTCCTGGAAAGCGGCCACAAGACCCCATATCCCGCCATAAGAACCGAGGAAGACCCGTTCAGACAGATCCACCTGCAAGCCGTTGATCCTCTGAAGCTTGAAAGTAGCATACTCATCACCAGTATGGTGCTCCAGCCGCAGCGCCTCTTCCAGTCCTGCCGCGATGATGCTGTACCGACCTCTCACATCTGCTCTCGACGACGCCGTAGCAGCCGCATTTGCAGATTCCAAAACCACGACCTTGTCGGAGCCATCCAGGCCCAGCTCCTCCACCACGTCCGACACCTGCACGCCGTGCGGCAGACGGACCGTAACAGAACGGTGCGCAGGTCTCGTTCCCATGCGCTCCCACCAAATCTTGTTGCTCTCGCTAGTAGTAGAAGACGTCGTCTGCTCGTCGCCAACCGGGGCTTGTAACCTTGACAACAGACTAAGCTTAGTAGCCTGATGCGCCAACCTCTCACCTTCAGCAACTTCCGCCACCACCCTCCCCTTCTCTTCGTTCCACCTCAGCGCCTCTTTGAACCAGTTCTCAATGGCCTTGTTCCCTTCTTGCTCCGTGCACACGGATTCGGGATGGTACTGCAAGCCCCAGAATGGTTTGCTCAGGTGCTTCACCCCCATCAGAATCCTTTCCACCTCCCCGTCCTCGCGCTCCTCCTCTACCCACGCCAGCGGCAAAAGATCTGGACACCCTTCAGTAGACTTCCACTTTGCACCTCCCTCCTCCCAGTCCTTGCCAGAAACCTCATGCTGCCCAATATCGCCACAAAGCGAGTGATAAAGCGTCGCCTTGAACGGCTTCACATCCCGAAAGATATTGCCTTCACCATCACCACCACCGTTGCCATCGCCGTTACCGTCACCTCCATCAGGACGATGCAAAACCTCCCTAACCATCCCATGCAACCCCCTCTTAAGCCTCTTCACCTGCCCCCCGCCATACTTCACCAAGCTTTGAAACCCAAGACAGATGCCCAGGACGGGAAGCAGTCCACCGTCAGTAGCAGTGAGCTGCCAAACATAATTCATCAACCCAACATCCGCATCATTATCGGGCGACCCCGGCCCGGGACCGCATACCACGGCCGTGTATTGGGCGAGTTCCCTGCGGAAGCGCTGGACGAAATCGGGCGAGGTAGGATCCAGGAGGGGAGAGTCGATGGAGAGGACGTAGACGTCTACGTCGAGGAGGGTGGTGAGGAGGGAGGTGATGTTGTTGGAGAAGGAGTCGTAGGCGTCTAGGAAGAGGATTTTGTGTTTCTTCTTCTTGTCATTGTTGCATGTCTTTGTTGTTGCTGTTGATGTTGTTGGGGAGGCATGATTGCCATTGGTGGTGTGAGATTCAGACGAAGGATGGTGTGATGAAGACGACTCGGAAGAAGAATCAATAAGATGATGGGTGGTGGGTGTAACCATGTTGGCGTTAGACTCGGATTTGGGTTGGTCGTCCATGCCTTCCTGGCATGTGCGAAGAAAGATTGATGACGGAAGGGTGCTGAGGGGGCGTGCAGCAACAAAACAAACCCCCTTCTTTTTACACAGTTCACCGGCCAACGCTTCCTACAGCAAATGGGAAAAAAATTGAGGTCGCGCGCTGATTTTTGCGAGTCAGTGGTGACATTCGTTTAACAAAATCTCGAAAGGCTTGGCCACCGTTCGGTGAATTGCAGTGGCGAGCGGCTTCAACGCTCGGGAATTTGGTATTGTCAGAACCCTAACCCTAGCATGATATCGATATTCGTCGTACAATGACAGCACCATCGTGTCGCTCTGCAGATCAGAACTTGTGCTTAGCTCTATGCTTGGACTAATGGAAGTACCTGATGGATATATGGCAATTAATATTTATTGTACGTGTCATACAACTTCATATCAGACTTCCATGCTTTCCGTCCAAGCCCCCAACCACCAACCCCGACCCGGAAACCCAAGATCAACGCTTGGCCATGCATACAATACCTACCGACATCCTTTCTTTCTTCCTTCTTTGGGTATTCGCTGCCTACCCATCCTCACCATCCCAGAAAGAATGATCAGCTCATATGATTCACTCATCCCCATCATTCCTAACCACAACAACTCTAGCCGGCCTCCTAGAGCACCACACCCTCCTCTCTCTTTTACTGCCCGCAATCTCCATTCCCATCGCCGCATCCTGCATCTTCTCCGCCTCGCTCCTCCTCTTCCGCCTCTCCTCTTCTTCCTCCTCACTCGGCCTCCACACCATCGTCTCCTCCACGCTCGCAGAGATCTCAAACTCGCCTCTACACAGCGCCGTGACGCCCATAACGACCTCGGCGCTCTCTCCACCTGCCAAGAGAGGCAGTGCTTTCTGTAGAGTGCCATTCCAGGCAAACTTGCGGGTGAAGTCGAGCGCGACGTTGAGCGGTCGGTGGCATAGGGACGGCATGAGGCGGACGAGCGGATAGATGGGCTGGTTTGTGCGGTTGGTGACGGCGACGCGGAGCTGTAAGAAGGACTCGACCTTGGCGATTGCGTGCGACTTGTGCTTTTGCTCTTTAGAGGGTGATGGCGAGGCGGAGACATCCAGAACGGAGATTTCGATCCCGATCTCATCCACCTTTACCGCCTCAATCATGCGGCTCGTCAACCTCATAGCCCTTAACTCGATGCTTCCGCTCCTACCGCCAGCAATGGTTCCGCCTCCTGGCCCGGTCCGCCACGTTCCCTTGAGCGAGTCTAGCACCCTCTCCCTGTACCAGAACGCCTCGCGGTTGGCTCGTTCCATCTCAGGCGTAAGCTTTGAGCTGACAATGAACTGCCTCTGCCGGGAGGGGTTCAACACAGGAATGGACGCATAAGGGTCCTCGAGGTAGACCCTCTTGATTGGGAAGATCACTCTGTTAACGTTTCCAGGAAGGATATGCTCCTCGAGCCTGGCTCCGTCCTCTGACTCGAGCTGTACCACCATGCTACTCGGCCACGCATTGCACAAATCCAACATTAGCAGGCAATGTGTATCGGCGGTGAGTTCCGACGTGCTCTCCTTGTTGCTACCCGCCCGTAACCAGAGGGGCTCAGGGATGTTGCCGTGCAGTGGGAAGACATCCATGCGGACTATTTCGATACTGGCATTGACAGTAACAGTAAGTGCCAACGAGACCTGACGAGTAAAGAACCTCTCCCCTTCTAGCTCGTCAGGAGGCACGCCCAAGTAAGCATAGTCAACCTGGATGAGGCCGTGTGTAAGACCTGGTTTCCCGAGAATCTCAAAGTCGAATGTTGCTGTGCCGCCAGGAGGAATGTATCTCTTCTGGTTCCCTTCCTTGCGTACGCGAAGAGCCTGCTTCTTGGCAAGGATGAGCTCGTATTCATAAAGCTCAGCGGGAGTGGCATCTCTGCTGGCCATTGCAGCCTGCAATGGTTCCTGAGTCGAATCTTGGAAGGAAAACAGCAGAAAATCGACTGGACTCGTGGTTGATAGGTTTTGCAGCGTGACCGAGAACTTCTGGCGCTCCCCTTCAAGGATCATAACCGATGACTGGGGAAGCGTTGAAGACTTGACAACGACAACAGGTTGTTCGGCAATGACGTTAAGCTCAAGGCTTTCTGGCTTAGGACGCTGTGTTGGGGGTGTACGCTTCGCTGGAGGAACATCAAGTGCCGCGAGGCCGATGCCTTTAACCTTTGGTTCTTTCTCAGGAGCCCACTGCTCAATGAAAATAGGAAACCTTCTTTCGCGGCAGCCCCTGACTTTGATAATAGCACCCTTAATCCTCAAGGTCCCTGCAGCTTTCGGCACTCCTGATATCCTGAGAACTTGGGTACGATAGGGCCCTACGACGAGGCTTTCAATTGCAGATTCGAACTCGGCCCCTTCGGTATCTAGGCGGATGCTCTCCAGCTCCATATCCATCTCAAATGTATTTTGGAAGGTAAGCCTGAACGTTGCCACCTCTCCAGCAACCAGGATCTTTTCGACAGCTGCTGCGTCTGGCTGTTTTAGAAATGGGTTATAGATGAATGGATTGACGTCCTGCGAGGTCCTCGTCGTCGCCACGGCATTAGGTAGCACGCTCCGAGCATGTGAAACTGGTCTTCGTGTCGTGGCCAAGGGTTCGAGCTTAACGCCCCTGAGAAGAAACTCGTCCCAATACTCGGCCGCCAAATGACCCATACCCAGGCGCTTGGCAAGATTAGATGTTTTCGAGATGTTGGTGGCGAAGCGTATCTGGTCTTCTCTATGGATTGCCGGGTAAGCGTCCTCGCGCCGCAGGCCAGGAGCGGTACCGCTCCCAGCCGTCCGTAGGAGGTCGCTCGAGTATTTCAACACGCCAGCAAAGTCTGGAAGCGCTTCAGAGAAGCTGACACACGTCCTTAGAATGTTAAGCTTGATATCCTGTATGCCGAAGTTTCGTAAATCGGACTGTTTCAAGATTCTTGCGACTATTGCTTCATCGGAGTCGTCTCTTGTGACTGGGCCTTCCAAAGACACTGTTGAGCCCGGGTCATCGGTTACCACTCCGTACGTCCTAAGCAGGAGGCCGAGAAAGGCACCGATACCCTGCTCGATGTCACTTTCTGTTAGGTCCAGAGCACCGGCATGGCCGTTCCCGCCGAGCCCATTAAGACCGACAAGCCCAGCTGCGGGATGGATCCCAACATCTGCGGCTCCCCTGGTGCGCGCCTCCACCAGGCCGCCGATCAGAACCGACACCAAATCCCTAACGACCATGGCCTTCTTCCTCTGGAAACCTAGCACTCCCAAGACTGACGCAATGCCGCTTAGGAGTACTATTCGATCAGCGGTAGTTAACAGTTCGGAAGCAGAACCCGGATAGGCCTTCATTAAGGTCGACAGGATATGAGTCCTTGTTGGGACAATAGTAAATCTAGGAGACGTGGTCAACTGCTTTGGCGGCTGTGCACCAAGGACCATCATCTCTAGAGACCGTTCATCAAGCTTCCCATCCGCGACTTGCAGAGCAGTGAGCATTCTGCAAAAACGGATGATGGTCTCAGACATTGGTAGCGGTTGAAGATTTTCGGCTGTTATCCTCGAGTAGAGGCTGATGATACGGTCGAGCAGCTCTGGGATGTACACCTGTAGTCTCCGTAGCCAGCGCGGTTGGTTTGGATCTTTCTGTTCGGCCTCCAGGATCTGATTCGCGAGCGCTGTCCCTCTGTCGGCATTTGGTAGCAAGATAGGGTGTACATCGAATTCGATGCCTGCCCAACCCAGCAGCAGCAGTGCTATAAGAGAGAGTTCCAGGGCCTTTCCGTGCCAAATGTGATCATTAGTCGATTTGGCCCCGGTTGCACCTTCAGTCAGCTCTCTGAGCGCGTCAATCCACCGACCAGCCTGGAGATACAGGGAGCCCAAGACGATCTGGAACCTGCTCTTTCCCCTGTGCAGCTTCTTATCGGTCGGTCCGCCCGATCCAAATCCCTGGATCGACACCCTGTCCTGGCTCTGGGTCCTGAAAACATCCATGAAGTCGGGACGCGAAGGCAGTGCCTTCTCAGGACTAGCTGACTCGCCTCCCGTGATGTCGTCAAAATTCGTAGGCGGGTTAGATAACGCGCTTCTTCCATTTGGCGGTGTCGCAGGTTGGCCGGAAACTGCACGGTTGGAACCAAAAGTGCCTCCCTTGAAAGGGACAGGAGGCATGGACATGCGCGCCTGGTGGCCCCTATCTATAAGCCCGCTCGCTGAGACTGATCGGTTGGTTGGCAATGCAAACTGGGAATTCCTCCTCGAAGGGTCTCCTAGAGGTCCTTGTCCCCCATACATCTGTTCCGCGGTGGAAGCGTGACCGGGCGAGTCGATAAAGGTCATACCCTCATATGATCTGGCGAGGGTGGTCATTTCGGCCAGAACCAACGAGGATATGTCACACATGACCGTTTTCATGGTGGTTCTTTTATGCTGCTCAGGTGGCGGGATTGTAACGATTCCTTCTGGAATTGGTATTGGGTTCTCTTCGGAAGGCACATAGTCGAACAGTAGTACCTGGTGGACAAGTATCCTGGGGTAGCGGTCCCTTAGGTCTTCCAACTCCTGATCAAGCGAGCGTATGTTTGTTTCGGCGACTGTCCTGCCGCCAGATTGCCTCTTGCTGAGAACAACGTTATTGATCTCAGAGCCATCGGCAATAGCAAGCAGGGCCAGCGGTTCGCGATACAGGTCGAAGGGCACCAGCGCAAGGTGCGAAGGGGGTGGTACGTGGGTCATAAGATCGTAGAACATGGCGCCGTCGGGGAAGGCCAGAGGGGTGAACATATCTAAGAGAGGCAGATACGCGGGTCAGCGAGAGCTCTCACGGACCTTGGATACAAGCTGGTGCTATCCCTACTTCTGTTTGGCCGGCCATCGGCGGTGACGTCGCGTAGCTGGACGACATTCTCGGTGTTCAGGCTCTTGACAAAGGTGTCAAAGCGGTCACGCTTAATCCTTCCTATGGGCAACACCAGTGTCTTGACCCTCGCCGGCGCGACGGGCAGGAAAGGATCCGAAGTCATGGTCGTCTCGGCGAGGTCATTCCTGTGCCTTGGGGACGCGGTGGGATGCTGTCGAGGTTGTGTTGCTAGCTTCCTTTAGATGGAGAGAAGGGACATGTCGGGGTCCAAGAGGAGCTTCGAAGCATCGGGCAGGCAACGCGAGTGCTGCTACCTTGCCTTGCCTGGCCTTGCTGTTCCGCACCTGCTGGCTGTTGTTACGTCTGTACGTGTTGGTGATGCAGAAAGGGGTGTCTAGGTAGGTAGCTGTGAAAACTAAAGAAGCTGGTTGTTTCGAGCGGGCACCGAGTCCCGTCTTTAACTGAAGGTGGTGATGTTCCTTCGGTGAATCGTTGAATAGGCCGAACCCCCCCTAGACGGATTGGCGGGCAAGCACCGGTTGGCGTTGAGGTAGTCTAGTGGATCAGTCCATCACACGCGGATGGCGTTGATGAGGTGGGGGTTCAAGGCGGCGGGCAGCTGCATGGCGCAAGGGTTTGGTGCTAGAATACAGGCAGCTCCCCGCTGTACTATGTAGTATACTGTGTACTTGTAGAGGCGGCCCAAGCTCTGAACAGCTCCCATCCCATCCCCGTCCCCCGCCATCCCTTCCGGGGATCATTCCGGCCGTCTTCCCTGCCCCGGCCGCGAAGTGGAGCAAAAGCCGACCAAGGGACCGGAAGCACCTCCGGGCAACGGCATCCCTCACGGCAACAAAATGGCAACTCCTGTGTTGTTCAATATTTGACCGAGCCTTTGGGAATCATTATAGCAATCACAGAAATCCTCGTAATATTTCCCTCCAAGCTATAATGACCAGAAGTTTTACAATGAATCAAGACTTTGTGATCTACTTTCTTGTGCTAAAAACCGGAAAATAATATTTTATTCCATTCCCACCATGACTACCTTGTACCATTATACTTCACCCGATAGTGGTTTACAGAGCCCAGCGTTATCATGACATTGGTCCCATACCAGGAAAATCACCCATTCCCGCACCCGATGAACTCTCCCCCACTCCCACGCCTTGTGTAGCCTCCATTTCTGACCTACCCTTCCTTGCCTCAGCCTTGAGCTCGCTGTCAAAGATGTCCACGGCCAGACTGACCTCAACAAAGTCCTCCAGCTCCTCCGTCACCGTCTTCAGCTTTTCTTTGACGGCGATAGCACCTTCGAACCCAACGATATGCCTTGCCGGCGGGTTCTCGTGTCCGCCAATGGCTGTCAAGGCATGCACCGTCTCCATGACCAGCTTGTCCAAGGTGGCGGGCGGAAGTTTCGGGTAGCGGAACTGTATCTCCTCTTCGCTTTGCTCAATGTACGTGTCCGGATTCGAGTTCAGGACGGTAGACAGTACATCCCGAATATTTGGAGCCGGGTTCAGGTCGGCCTCGTACTGGGGTAGTGGCGGCGAGAATATGAGCTTGTTGGTTAGGCTTAGGATTTCCTTGTTGGGCTGCACAATCGTCATCTTGATGTTGAAGGGCGCAATCTCGTATGCTAGCGAGTCACAGAAGCCCTCGAGTGCCCAAACGGCAGCTGTGTAAAAGGACATGCCTGGTGTCCCAATGTGGCCACCAATGCTGGTCAGAACAATGATATGACCTGTGTGTTGCGCTCTGAGCTGCGGTAGGGCAGCCTTGATAAAGTTCACCTGCGAGAAGTAGACAGTCTCGAACTGGTCCCTCACCAGGTTCTGCGTCGCAGGGTTGATTGATAGTTCCTCAACGGTCCCCACAACGGCTTTAAGAAACACAATAAGAATCAGCGGGCCATCGTCTTGATGTATTCATGACATGTACGTTTTCGATTCACTTACCTTCGGCTCTGCAACAGAGCATAATGTCAATCCTCCCAAATATTTGGACGGCTTCGGCAACGGCAGCGCCGCACTGGCCCATGACGCGGCTATCACACCGGATGGGGCGGATCCGGTCCTTCCATCCCTCACGATCTTTGCGGTTGCTCTTACACTCGTTAATGAGCTCACGGAATTCGGCGCTGCGGTCTTCGTGCTCAATCTCCTGTGGTGGAAGGCAGGCGACTACGTAGTCGCCATGCGCCAGGAGCTGGCGTATCAGCCGGATAGCGAGTGGCGTGAGCGCAGACGTTATTAGCCATGTCCTCGGCGAGTTATGGGTTGCTAGTTGGTCCATGACAGGTCAGACTCGCGGCCCGTGTTTAGCTGTTATATGGAATCATGGCTTGGGGGGAGTAGTAGCAAAGAACAGGATTTGGGGCAAAAGAGTAAGGGCAATAGTTCGTGGTAGTAAGATTTGTATCAAGGCTGAAAACATGTGATGTAGTTGAGATAAGCTGGTATGTAAAACGAAAAGGTGGCGCACGCACGGAATGATGCTGCAGGAATCGCATGAGACTGTCTTCCGCTCGTGGTCGGCACAGCTTCCGAAGGCTTGCGGTCCGCCATCCTGAGTGTAGGAGCAGGAACCTTGTCTCTCGCTTCTTCCTTCGCTAGCAGTTGCCGTTCAGCTCACGTAACAAAGGTGCCGGCTTGGAGCTGAAGCTTTGTCTACAAGGCGACACCCTACCCTTCCCCAGCGTCTTTGGCTGGACCGTGCTGCGTGTATCTCGATGTCAGCCAGTGAGTGAGAGGCAGTGTGACGCTGATGTCTCCGGATGCCCGTAGATGCCGTGATTTCACAAAGTGATAGCTGAAATCGGTCTCTTGTTGTTTCTTCTGCGCTGTAGTCGCTCGGTGGATTCTGTTCTCGGTCTGCTGAGTGTTGCCTCGCTGCTGCCGTGAAACGTGACTTTGGTTCTGGGTTCCGATATCGTGAGCTGTGACTCAGTAAGAGGCTCAGTAAGAAGATAGTGTCGTCCCAAAGACAGGTCAGATTTTATATACTCTGGGTGGAAGAAAAGTCACGGTAGCGGGTTTTGTCAAGGCTGGACGGTCTCCTCAACCATGAATGGCAATATTAGGCCTGCTGTTCTGAAGCTCAACGGCTTCATCCCTGTTGCTTAGCGCTGCCCACCAACAGAATAGCGCACAGCCGGTGGACCACGGCAAATGAGGGCGGGCGAGGTTCGAGCCTCTGGTTCTGGTTGATCATCTGAAGTAGTTGAGGCTCAAACCAGGGGACGGGCATTGCAGTGGTGCCCATATAGGTATAATGCGCATGGCCTTCGGATGTGCTTCCGAAACCCTTTTTCGGTCCGGGACGAATGCGGGGACGGAGACCTTTTGAGGTACCGAATCAACCAGTCCTGTACTGTATTGGCTGCCACGCCGGGGATGTTGAGCCTACAGTTTCACGTCCAGACGTCCAGGATATGGTGTACCGCGGAACGGTAAGGAGGCCGGAACAGAGCGTGGCGGGTGAACCTCCTCCGGACTAAGGAATACCCCGCTAAGTGGGAACATAACTTCAACGGCGTTGGGTCCTTCTTGATCTCCGGCTTGATGGAGTGGCTTATTAATTTGTGCATAACAGGAATTCATCTGGACAGAATCCCATATCCATTCGAGCCTAGATGAACATCTTGGCAGGTTGTCCATTGGCGTTGAAACTACGTGATACGGCGATGGTGTTCCGGCCTCAGATATAGCTTCCGGAGCCCGTGAACTTGGCTAGAGGTGTCTTCCTGTGAGGTACTTAGCAAAAGGTCCATCACGTCTGCCATGCTGGTGCTCACCTTGGCGATCCTCGTGGTCATATTGCGTCAAATAAAAATGCCATGCGCACCCGAGAAGGAGAAGAAGATGTATAAGTTCACGTTTACATAGTAAATGGTTCTCCACCCCTAGGGCCGGATAGCCACGCTTCCCCTTCCCCTCGGGTCCTTTGGGAGAAGCTGAGTTGCTGATGGGATGGGGACCACCTTCTGCCCTCTTCAGGGGTATGTTTACACAACCATGGACGCTGGTGAGGGGCCTTTATCAGTGAGGGAAAGCGCTACCTGTGCGCTAGATTTCAACGATAAGGCACAGGGGCACCTACCCCTAGCGGTACAGCTACCCCACCAAAGCCCAGTGACGTTGTCCCTTCTCACTGGAGGGGACGATGACCCCAACCCGACATCGCGTCCCAAAAGGAGGTCGACTTTGCGATTCGAACTGATTCCAGGCCTCACTCCGTCCAGACGCCCTGGCAACACAACACACCTGCGCAGTTCACCTCAACCCGTTCGTTGGAACGCCATATATCAAGTATTTTACGAACAACAACAAATATCGCGATACTGAACCCGCTAGGCGCCAACCGACAAACACCATCATCATGTCTTCCGTAGTCATCAACGCCGACGACGACCACCTGGAGCCCACGCTCCAGTCGATTCTCGACCAGCGCTCGCTGCGCTGGATCTTCGTCGGCGGCAAGGGAGGTGTCGGCAAGACGACGACATCGTGCAGTCTGGCCATCCAGCTGGCCAAGGTCCGCCGTTCGGTCCTGCTCATCTCGACCGACCCCGCCCACAACCTCAGTGACGCCTTCAGCCAAAAGTTCGGCAAGGAGGCGCGTCTGATCGATGGCTTCGACAACCTGAGCGCTATGGAGATTGACCCCAACGGTAGCATCCAGGATCTCCTGGCTGGCCAGGGCGAGAATGAGAGTGCTGGTGATATGGGTGGTGTGGGCGGCATGATGCAGGATTTGGCGTTTGCGGTACGTTGTTGACCTTGGGTTTCCTGCGCATGGCATACAACAACTAGGCGCTATATGACATGTACTGACTCTTGAATAAATCACAGATCCCCGGTATCGATGAAGCCATGTCCTTCGCCGAAGTCCTCAAGCAGGTCAAGTCGCTCTCCTACGAGACCATCATCTTCGACACGGCGCCCACCGGCCACACGCTGCGCTTCCTGCAGTTCCCCTCTGTTCTCGAGAAGGCCCTGGCCAAGGTCTCGCAGCTCTCTTCGCAATACGGCCCCTTGCTCAATGGCTTCCTCGGCTCCAACGGCACGCTGCCCAACGGCCAGAACCTGAACGAGATGATGGAGAAGCTCGAGACGTTGCGGGCCACCATTTCGGAGGTGAACACACAGTTCAAGGATGAGCGCCTGACCACGTTCGTGTGCGTGTGCATCCCCGAGTTCCTGTCGCTGTACGAGACGGAGCGCATGATCCAGGAGCTGGCCAGCTACGGAATCGACACCCACAGCATCGTGGTCAACCAGCTCGTGTTCCCCAAGCCCGGGTCCGACTGCGAGCAGTGCACGGCCCGCAGGAAGATGCAGAAGAAGTACCTGGATCAGATTGAGGAGCTGTACGACGAGTTCAACGTAGTCAAGATGCCGCTGCTGGTGGAGGAGGTCCGTGGTAAGGAGAGGCTGGAGAAGTTTAGCGAGATGTTGGTTAAGCCGTTTGTGCCGCCACAATAGGAGGCTTATATAATATAAAAGGTGTAATAATGATAATCTACGAATATTCCCGTCGTTTTTCCTAATTTATGACCAGAGAACTGAAGCCGTGATGGGGATATGCTTCTGGGTCTAGTCACTGCGCCGGGGGTTAATTCACTTC
This sequence comes from Neurospora cerealis, assembly GCA_009806085.1. Taxonomy (NCBI): domain Eukaryota; kingdom Fungi; phylum Ascomycota; class Sordariomycetes; order Sordariales; family Sordariaceae; genus Neurospora; species Neurospora cerealis. The sequence continues at coordinate 546,239 of RAOY01000013.1, forward strand.
AAGCCATGTTTGGAAAGGCAACACCGTCACACACGGAACACCAGAAAGAAAAGTTTGGATAAACAAACACTTGTTTTCTATTACGATTCCTAGCTCTCGAAAGCAATCTCAACCGAGTAACACATGCAGCAAAATCAAGCAGCTATAAAAGACGGAGTGAGTGGGAGAATCATGGTAGGTCAAGTCCGTAGGTCGTCCATTGCCTATTTAAAGGGAGAGCATGGGGGGGCGCAGGAGTCGGTTCATGTCGACGTTCTCCTTCGCTGTCATGATCCCTCCAACCATCATTAAGAAAGAGAGCAACCTCTAGCGGTCACTAAAGTCCCCTTTCCCCAAGCAAACCGTCCTTCTCTTGTCATAACGTCCATCATTTGCCGTCATTTTTCTCTCCCCTAGATGTTTCGTTTGCATGCCATCATGTCCATCCATCCATCCATCCATCCATCCCATATATACGCCTTTCACGCCCCATGGCCCCTTCGCGTGACCATCCATCCATCCATCCTACCCTGGCCTTCCCTTCCCTTCCTTTCCCTTCCCTTCCTTTCCCTTCCCTTCCTTTCCCTTCCCTTCCTTTCCCTTCCCTTCCTTTCCCTTCCCTTCCTTGATCTCCTCAATCCACATGATAGTTTCGAGATTAAGTGCAGAAAAGCAAAAAACCATAAACGCCTCCAATGCTCTCAAGAAACAAAAAGTGAGTGTGAATGAATACTGGCTGGCCGTTCCTTGAAAGGGCCCTCCATGTCTCGTAGCTTCCTCATTTGGGTATTTTCGTTGAAACTTATTTTTCTTTGATGTTGCCGCTTTCCCCCTTTCAAATGTCATGCATGTGGTTGTTTGTGCAGTTTGGGTTGTTGTGATATGTGGATGTATAGGGTGCTAGTTGCGGTGTGAGCTAAAGTCGAAACCGGGGATTGTGCTGATGACTATCGTGCCGAATATGTTCGTTTCTTTGCTGCTTGTCTTGTTCATGCTTGAGAACCATGTGTACCTATGGCATCCCTCCCAGCTCCCGGTAATCACTCGGCCGGACCCGCCTTTGGCGGTTCTGGTGACGGTGCGGGTTGACGGGTTTCCTGAAGTAGGCATCGTCATCGTCAGCGGGCTGATGAGAGAAACTCTTGAATTGGTGCTGCTGGCCTTGATAGCCGCCACCAGTATGCATGCCCATGCCGGCTGCTTGATTCATAACGTTCATTCTGCCACCGCCTGGTCCCATGGTGCCACCCATGTTAGGGCCGTTGGGAACGCCGCCGTGGCCGTTCATGCCCATGCTGTTGTTCCACATTCCGGGATTGTTGCCGTTGGGCATTCCGCCGGGGCCACCGGGGAAACCACCAGGGCCCATCCCGCCGTTCATGGGTGGGAAGCCAGGTCCCATGCCGCCGGCCATCATCGGGTTCATCATGTGGTTCATCATGCCCATGTTCATGTTGGACATTCCCATACCTCCAAAGTTACCCATCATGGGCATGCCCGGGAACATTTGCGGCATGCAGTTCATAGCATTCATGCCATTCATGCCGGGAATACCGGGCATTCCCCCCATCATTTGCTCCATCATGGCTTGCTGCTGGGTTTGGTGGGCCTTCTGCTGCATGGCCTTGGGCGCCTTTGGGATCTTGGGGTTCTCGAGGGCATCTTCGGCAGGTCGCTTTTTCGAAGCTTGCTGACTTTGTTGTTCCCGGTTGACCTGTGTTGGTGGCGTTGTGTGGCCGGTGGAGCCGGATTGCATCGATGCTGCACTTGACGCTTGTGATGTCTGCTGCTGCGAGGTTTGCTGCGATGCAGATGGTGCAGTGTTAGACGGAGTCGGAGATTCGGATTTTGGCTTGGTTTGCTCAGTGTTGGTTTCGGCGGCAGGAGCGTCGGTGGATGTCGGGGACTTCGCTGCTGTCGGGCTGCTGGGACTGCCAGGGCTTTGGGACCCTTCTTTCGCCTTACTATTCTTTTCCGCGAGGAACGTCTTGATCTTCTCAACTGCCTCCTCATCTGCCTTCAAGTCATCGATAAGTACGCCATCGGACTTGCAGCCAGGGCAGATGAAGTCGCTCTCAATGAGGGCGTTGGTAATGCAATCATTGCAATACGTCTTCTCACAACACGGTGTCTTCATTGGGTCTATGAACAACTTGTGGTCGATGGGGCACTCCAGCCCACGCTCCTGAATCTCCTTATCTCCCTCAGGAGTAGCCTTTTGGGCTGCAGAATTCGACTTGGCCTTGGCCTGAAACTGTTCCCATGAAGCCTTGTCAGGCTCGGCAATGACGAACTCTCCGTCGGCATTGACCATGATGCCAGACGGGGTCTTGGTTTCGTCACCGTCCCCAGTCTGGCCTAGGGCCGTTGCTTTGTCTACTGTCTTGAGGAAGGATTTGGGAATGCCGGTGGTCCGCTTTACGCGGGGGCGGTTGTCATAATCGGGGTTGTCGTTGGTTGGGCAGAGTTGGATCCAGTGACCCTTCTCGCCACACCTGTAGCAGATGTATCCCTGTGGAGGGTCATGATCAGGGACGTTCGCAGGCTTCTTGGGGCCAGATTTAGCGACATATTGCTGCCTAAACATCCGAGTTAGTATCAACACATTTCGCGGTTAAATGAGGCGGTGGAAAGTATACGTACGTAGCCATTTCCTCCTCCCTCGCGGTGAAATTCTCGGTCTGAGCCTGGAAGACGGCTGCCATCTTCTCTTCCTCGGTCATGGCACTGTTAAGCTGCACGACTGGGTTGGCGACCGGCTTAGCCAAGGCCTTGACGATGGGTTGTTCTTTGCGTGATGAGTTCTTAGCATGTACGGGCATTTTGCCCGAGACATAGCGAGCAGCTCCTCCCCTTCCCTGTACCTTGGCGGGCATGCGGCGGGCAACGACCGTGGTTGATCTTGGAATAATGGTCGTATCATCATCGTAGACTGGGCCGGTGTTAGCGTTCTGAGCATAGCCATTTTGATATCCATTTGGATCGTACTCACCTTCCTTCATGCCCTCATCGGCAGAGATGACGAGGTCGAAATCAGTGCCATCGCCCAGCGCACTTTTCAGGATGATTTCACGTTTTAGCTCGAAGACGGATATGCCAGTTCCGTCGAACTCCACACGGGTGGGCTCTTTCTGAGACTTGAACTTGAAGAAGACTGAGGACTCCATGTTGAGTTCAGGTTGATGCGATCTTGACTGTAGAGGCAATGGTCATAGGTTGCGCAACTGGGATGCCAAACAGGATCCAGAAGTGACACCACGCCCAAGGCAAACACTGTACTATTAGAAGACTCTCCTAAGCAATGTTGACGTACGATACGAGTTGGGGGCTGGGGCTTGTGAAAATGATTTCTGCGATGTCTCAGCTGGTAGTGAATTGGCCCCTTTCAGCAAAAATAATAGCCTTGTTTCCTTGTTCCTCTCTTTTTCTTGCTCTTGGATTTGCAGAAGTTAGACTGAGTCAATTCTGAATGTACTCGTAGGAAGAGACAAAGTGACAGATAAAGAGAAGGAAAGTACAAAGACCCAGCGAGACTGCAACAACCAGTTCAAGGGGGATGAATGGTACTGTTGGAAGACTCGCACTTGTTTCCCGTCCCAGATATCAAATCAATTGCGCCACAGCCAGAGACTCAGATCACCTTCCAGGCCAGCCCAGCGAGCCAACAGCCAGAAAATATCGAGTCTCGAGATTTGTCAGTATGCGAAGCAAAAGAAAAGTGAGAGCAGTTTGGCGATATCTAGGTGATGGCGGAATTATGGCACGCCGTCACGCGTTGGCTGGATTGATGATGGTCGGTTTTCGCTATGGTATCGTGAAGCGTCGCGAATCACGTTTGGCTCAGATCGTCGGTCGTCGTTCGGTGCGCTGATGGAATGGTAAGGAATCGCGCGAGGTTTGTCGTAGGCGGTGAACGATGCAAAGACGCTCGGAAAGAAAAGAATTGATGAATCGAAGGGTGGCCGATGCAGTTGTGATGGCCAACTGACTGATTCGCCGTGGTGTCGCAAAGTTGAAAGTTTTGCTGGAGGAAGAAATGAACGGGAGGGTTGGGGGTCGGGGGAATCCGAGAGGGCAGCTAAAATGGAAGTGGAATGTCAACGCTGGACGCCTGTTGAAGGATTGGATGGACGGAAGAAGAATGACTAAGCAGCCTGTGCATTGCATTGCGCTGCAATTGCTGCCAGGTGAATACGTGCAGGTTCGGCAGGCAAGGGGGAAGCACATCGGGCGTCACGGCAGGCTCCCCACTTTTAAGTTGCGCCCGTGCTCCAAACGGTTGAAAATTGCGGCATTACTAAGCCAAGCACCCCGGCACTGGCAGCCAGCCGAAGACTGCTTGGCAGTGACTGGCAGTGGAAAACACCTTCCGTCCAGCAAAAGCCCAAGGAAGCAACCGTACCAAACATTCAATGCTACACATACTAACTCGGTGGAAGTATGTATCACGCAAAAGCTTAAGATCCCAGCATACTGTTGATTTTTCAGTCTGTATTTGGGACATCCTCCTAAGGCTGGTCAATCCCTCAGTCTCTTTCATGGCACGACTGAGGGTGCCCAGGCCGGGTTATCGCAGGGTGCGTGGTGCTGCATTGTTACGCACACGAGCTGCTTGCGCTAGGTGGAGGGGATTGCATGATGATGATGACGATGTTTTTCGCCGTTGAAGGGAGCAGTGGGAGCTTCCGTGTTACACACCCGGACGGACAATGGGCAGGCGCTCGACGATATCGTTGGATCATTCGAAGCAAATGAGCCCACGATCGTTAGAGTTGCGCAGTCCCCTCATTTACTTTCATTATGTGGCCCTTTTCTCTTCTTTGTTTATACCTTCAGCTGTGGCCACCCAACCCTTCGCTATTGTAGCACAAGCAAGCACTGAACAGAACACTTTCACGATCCTCCACTCTGCATCTACAGAACTCCGAGTCGAGCACCTCGTTTTCCACTTGTACTTACAGAACCGCTACAGTAAAGGTCCCTTCCCGCAAAGTGGAAGCGGTGCCCGTTAGTGTACCGGTATCCATCGGTCCCAGTTGTAGTGTGGTTCCTCCATCGGCCCATCCCGTCGGTTAGTCGTCGGGTCACTTTCATCATCGCTTTTTCCGTCGCTCTCGGCTTTTGGTACCTTTTTCTCAAGTTACAAATCCTGCCTGCCCCACGTCAACCTATCTTTTGTCCTTCTTCCCCAACCTACCACTGCCTACTTTTTGCTTTACTCCTCCATTTGTACACAAAAGTTTAACACCACGACATCATCGTCACCATCGGGAATAGAGGATTCGACAGCTTCTTGTGGCCGCACCCCGTTCCAATGTCAAATCTTCTTTACCATCGATCGTGAGCTGCGCTTCTCACAGATAAAATATACACGATACGTCCCGACAACGTCCACGATCACAACATCGCCACTTCAGTGACTTCACTCCAGTCTCCCCACGTTTCGGCAAGCCACTGGTAGTTACTCTCTGGAGCAGACTATCCGTCCGAGCCTAGCTTCGAACCGTTGCTCCCTATATACATCCAGCCCTAGGAACCGGTCATCCGAAATCCGAGCGCTTCATAGTCCCATCGTTGAGCAAGTCGATACGTACCGAAATCTCCCGTACCGCAATACCAACGAGCCTTACCCTCTTCCTCGGTCAAAATGGTTCTCACGCACACTACCAACCATACCTATAGCCATCCTTTCCCGACCGTCACGCTCGCCTTCTTCCTCCGGTACTGCTCCCCGCAGCTCAATCCCTTCTCCCAGCATGTCATGAGCACCGACACCCTCTCGTCGCATGTCGACCCGGCCACCGGCCGTCTGCACACGACTCGCATCCACCTCAAGAAGTCGCGCATGCCGCCTGCTATCATGAAGATGCTCCCCACCAGCATCACGGGTGGTGCCACGACCGAGAAGGCGTCCTATATCCTGGAGACCAGCGTTGTGGACATGAAGGAGGGCTGGATGTCAACCGAGAGCCGGAACCTGAACTTTGCTGGCGTTCTGTCGGTGGTGGAGAAGCAGATCTATACGATCCCGAAGAACACTAATGATACTGGAAATACGACCGATGTTGCCACGACGGTGGTATTTCGATCTCGCTTTGGAGAGCGGATTCGCGATAAGCTGGGTCACTTGCACGCGCACGAAGTTGAACAAGAGAAGGGCGGCTTCTTTACCCGGCTTGGTGCCCATGGTATCCAACGGAGCATTGAGAGCCTGGCATCGAAGAAGACCCAGGACCAACTTGGCAAGAGCCGAGAGGGCATGAAGCTGATCCTCGAACGACTTCGCCAGTCGGGCATAATGGGCGTCCTGGAGCTCAGGAAGATGGCAAGGGAACGCAACATGGAGAAGGCTTGAACAGATCGCTGGGCTTGAGCGATGATGACCGTCTAGCCGTCCGTGCTCTGGGGCCTTTTCAAAGTTTTTTTAGTTTTTTTTTTATGCTTACTTGCCCTTGCCGCGCGGCCTTTGTCCGTTGTTGAGCGTCTGCGAGACGTACTCGGCCCTGTTTTCCGCTATATCTGGCGCTCGAACTTCGCCATGAGTTCGCTATCAGTATGGGCAAAGAAGTCCGGCGGAAATGCCCCGACGAAAGGCGCATCTTTTCTACAGCACCGCAAGACGAGATGGGCCCTAGCCTCTATGGGCTGTCCTTTTTGGTGCCGCGTTTGTACACTACCTCATTGTCGTTGATTTTAGCATGGCGTTGGTTAAGGTTCTGTGTTGTCACTGGGTCGCATACGATTGGGGAAGTCATCCTCACGACACGCTCACACGCGAGCATATACCCGCGTACCCCTTCTTTAAGCTTTTGAAAGGAGGGAGACTAGTGGCTGCGGCGTCAGCCAACTGGTTGAGGGGACTGCGCGTACCCTGTGTGTCATTTTATTCCACTCTTTGTGTTGGTATTGGTTATGAAAAGGAACGGTTTCAACAATCACTGTTTTACTAATGTATATATGTGTATGTATATCATGTATGTCTTGACGGAAGGCCCAGGACTAATCGTCGTGAAGAGAATCTAAAAGGAGGCATGATAAGGACGTGGATATACATGGGATGATGCACTACGGTTTCTCATGCGAATTTCCTTGTTTCCATACCGAGCTGACGGGATTTCAACACACTATTTAGGATTTTTTTCTGATCATTACGAGCTTCGTCTCATTTACTGGTATCTAAACTCTTCATTCGTCATAACCTCCATGATCATCACGCCTCCTTTACCTGACAAACCTGCCCTTTCCACCTCCATGGTGCCCCCCCTTCTTACCCGAGAACTTACTCCAGCTCTGAGGCGCCGTCCCCTTGCCCAAAGGCTGCTGGCTCTGCGGCGCATCCGGGTTCGTCGTGAACGGGACCGTGCAGTTCAAGCAGTTCACTCTGCCCAGCAAGAACTCGAGCTGCCTGTACGCCGCCGACGGCGCATACTGCGGCACCATGTGGCCCGACATGTCGATCTGGACCCAGGTTAAGCCTCGCTCGCTGCCCATAGATCCGAACACGCCGCCGGCCGCCAGCGTCGACAGGTCCGTCATGGTGTTGTACGGCACATAAAACGGCTGGTCGGGCTTGTTCTGGAACCCGAGCTTGCCCCCCCAAGTCATGTTCTGGATGCCCAGGAGCGTGCCGTTGGCGATCAGGACCATATCCAGCGCGCCGTGGCTGATGATCACGTTCTTGGTCGCGTCGATGACGTGCGGCAAGGCATGGAAGCTCGACGGCTCCGACCGGTCGCGTCCGCCCACGAACACGTCCTGCTCCGAGCAACTGGACCACTTGACGTTCTCAGGAGCGTGGATCGCCTTCTTGACGTCGTCCCGGTCAAAATACACCTCGGCGCCCTCGGGCAGGTACCCCATCGATCCCGGGAACCCAAGCACGTCCCACAGCAGGGGACAGGTGGTGGCCACCTGGTAGATGTCGAAGCACGGATTCAACAACAAAATGGCGTCGAAGACCTCGTAGAACAGTCCCCAGCACTCGTCGCGTGTGGTGCCGGTCTTATCGGTACCGGGCAGCTTGGAGGGCTGCGGGCCCTTGGGCGGGTACACCAGGTACTGCGAGACGAAGTCGGAGTAGCCGCACTTGGCGTCGACCGACTTGATGTGCGCCCGGAAGGTGTCGTTGAAGGGGAAGAGCCCCGACCAGTACTCGGTGAACTGGACGACGGGGATCGGCTCGGCGACTTCGTCCCACGAGATTACCGGGTCGTAGATCATCAGGCCGGACATGTCGTAGTAGGTCTTGTCGTTGGCGTCGAGGAAGGCGGAGGCGATGTAGGGGCAGTAGAGGCCGGCATAGGACTCGCCGGTGATGTACACCTTGTAGCCCTGCATGGCAAAGGTGTCGATGAAGTTCTTCCAGAAACCCATGAACTGGGCGGCGACATCCTCCTCGCTAGTGGCGGTGACGTTGCCGGTAGAGAAGCCGGTGCCGACGGGCTGCTCGACCCAGATGACGTTGGTCAGGGTGTGCCAGCTCCAGGGGTTCCTGACGGGCTTGTAAGTGCCATACTGCCAGAGGAACGGGCCGTTTTCTTGGAGGAAACCTTCCAATGAGGAGCAGCCGGGCTATACAAGAGGTTTGGCTTGTTAGATAGTCTGCTGGTTTCTCCAGGGGGTTGGTAGATATGATGGAACTTACACCACCGTTAAGCCAAATCAGAATTTCCTTCTTAGCGGCGGGGTTCGTAGATGGGAAGAACCACCAGAAAAGCTCGCTCTTCTCCTCGGGGTCCTGGCTGATAGGCAACGTGCCGGCATAGGACTCTCCCACATCAAAGTCTACATCAGGAATGTTCTTCCCGTCGACGGCGAACTCTGCGTTTTCGGTGTTAGTTGGAAAACGAAGTTATGTTCAAGGTAGGTGAAAGCTCACTTGTAGTGTTGTCATTCAGAAACTTGGGCTCTTGAACCTTGGCAACGTCACGCTCAACGACCGGGGCAGCCTCGACCTTCGCAGCATGGTTCTTGAGTCTGTTGGCGACATGCTCTAGGTACTTCTTCTCAGCCTGGCCGAAGCTAGGACCACCAGCGGTGGCAGTTGTCGCTAAGAGTAGCGACGAGACTAGCGCGGTCAGACGCATCTTGGGCTGACAGCTTCTTCTTTTGAGACGACAGCTATAAAGAAGGCCCGTGCGGTATAAAGAAGAGGGATGAGGAGGGTGGAGGGAAAAAAGAAGAGAGGTTGTACAGGTGAGGCAGGGAGGGGGAAATTTCACCATGAAGTACTCGACCGACAAGAACAGAGCTTCCTCCTTTCGAGTTACTTCGTTCCGGAGGTTCCCAACGGAGCAACGATAGGCTTGGAAATCGACGAGGGATGGCAGATCAGAATTTCAACTAGTTTAAACAAAAAAGGGAAGTGATCTGAAGCTGGAGTTCCACTCCGCCCTGCCTAGCTTCCGCGTTGACATGGCAAACAACAGCCTTCCTCCGAGACCGCCTCCATTCTTGTTGGTGCTTAGTGTGAGCTTTCACAGTTCGGATACTGAGAGGCTTAACCGATGTCACTCTTTTCTTTCCCTTTGCTATACGGTGATGTTGATATGACAGAAGGAATCAGGAGCAAAAGCTCCAATGAGATTTTGCGCTTTCCAGCTCTTTACCTGGGATTCCTCAAGCATCAACGCTGTTGGGAGGACAAGTCACAGGAGGACGGGGCTTAGAAGGGTGGTTGGTCCCGGTCCGTCACGCACAACGTTTGCTTGCATTCCCATGGTGTATCATATTCCCGTCCTTTCCTCTGCACCTAAGCACCTACCCGTCCTGGAAGTTGAGATGCCATCAGTTCCGCAAATATTGGGATATAAGCAATGAAAAAACCAGGCTGTTGGTCGGAAAGCACAACTGAGGTAGGATGGGTATGCAGACACTGGCACGCATGTAAGGCAGAAAAGTTGACAAGACCAGACCAGTAGCACCATCTGATCTCGGACTTGCACAGCAGGTTTGATTGTGTCGTCGGTGCAGCATGGGATGGGTGGGTTACGTGCGCCGTGTGTTGGTGGGCATTTTCGTCATCTCAACCGGGGAGATTGACAAGCGTTGAGATCCATGAGTCGACGAAGGGAGAGAGAAGATAGGTATGGAAAGCCTACGTTGGTGAGACGGCCGTACCATTGAAGAAATGCAATGTTGGTGATAACGGCAGCCTAGGATGACATGAACTACGTCAACCTCCCAACGATGAAAAAGCCGGACCGCCGCGATATCAGCCAATACGAAGCACACACATTTTGTTGGAGTCATCGAGTACACATCAATCCCTAGTAAGTACATGAATCATGGATATTGTCTTATCTCATCCCCGATATTCTTTCGAATACCATAGCTCCGTCCCGCGGCGCAGGGAAGGGATAGGGAATATTGGAGAAAAGAAGAGGTACCAATTCTCCGTCCAAAGCTCAGACTGAACTACTTTCTCCAGCGTAGATGCGGACGATCCCTCACGATGGCGGAGTCATCTGAATTTCGCGCAGAACTAAAGACAGAAAGAAAGTTGAAAAGTCGAAAACTACGGTTCCGAATCCCGAGTCGTTTATCGATCGGTTCGCTATATCTCCGTCGGCAGTTGACGACAGGGGATGAATATCTGGTTTTCTCCATCTCTCGGGTCATCTCAATGGCAGAATGCAACTTCAATGTTTGGGACTCGCGATACAATGAATCTTTGTCCAAAGTCTCATGGAACGGAACTGCTCAATGTTCCCCACGCCCACGAAGCGCCGGGCATGCTGCACACTGCAACGGAGATCCACAACGGCCGCCACCATCCCGATATGGCAGGTCACTTACAAGTCTGCGGCACTGATTGGTCAACGGAAAACCAACGGCGTCCGCTCTGCCCCTGTCGGCCTGTCCATCGCTCGCTCGCTTTTGGTGACGGAGCCGATGGTGCAAAATCGCGGTGCCGTGTTGAGGTTCTCGGGCAAGATAGGTCGGCTCTCTGGTAACAGTTCCAACGAGGCTCGACGCCGCGCAAAATCAAGCTTGACCAAGTAGTACTGCGCAAAGGGGTCCAAGCCGACCGAATAGAGTCGAGAATCTGACCAGCCGTGGTTTGGTTCCGAAGGGGTATTGTACACAAATGAACTCTCTACAGATTCACAGGCTGCTGTGTGTGTGGCCGGTATTTGTAGCGCGCGGTGAGTAAGACGTCATCAGAGCGCCCGAATTTGTCCTTACTTTCCGCCTTTCTTCTTTTTATCAGATCCTCCCGCCGCTGCTCTAGCCTGCGCTTCTTCCTGGGCGATGAGGTTTCGGATATCCATCGCTGTTAGCCATGATTGCACGCTGTTGATGACTTTATCCAAGACCTCCCCGCCTTGTAAGACATTGGGGAGGTTGTGGACATCCAGCCCACTCCGATGATCAGTACACCGGTCCTGCTGGTAGTTATACGTCCTGATCTTATCACCGCGCGACATCTGTGACTGAGATAGCACACTGTCTCTCAGGTCCTTTGCCTGCGCCTCTCTTTGTTCTCGCCTTAGTGACGCAATTCTCGAACGAAGCAAGCGCCAAGCCCTTTCTCTGTTTTGCTGCTGCGATCGCGAATCTTGCATGCTGACCTGAATACCGGTCGGGATATGGGTCAGCCGAATAGCAGATTCGGTCTTGTTAACGTGCTGACCGCCGGCACCGCTCGCGCGCATCTTCTCTGACTTGACTTCTGTCGGGTCAACGTAGAAGTCACTTTCCGGGTTGTTGAAGTCGTTCTCGGCATCGGTGCTGTTTTCGGGGAATGATGGCAAAACCCAAACTGCCACCGCACTTGTGTGAGTGCGCCCCTGCTTCTCGGTCGCAGGAATACGTTGCACGCGGTGCATACCCGCCTCTCCGCGAAAGGCTGCGAAGGCGCCGGGATCCGTTACTTCGAGTACGGCTTCTGAGATCGGAACCTCACCGTCCAAGCCTGGCGTACGATCTTCGGCTTCCTGGTACGAGATCACCCGCGCAGAATATCCCTTGTTCTCGCAATATTTCTGGTACATGCGGAAAAGGGTATCGGCGAAGTGGCGCCCTTCAGTGCCTCCTGGCCCAGGATGGAGTTCTATCAGACATGGCATGTCCGCAAACGGGTGCTTCGGTGTCAGGGTCGCTGAAAGATTGAGCCCCAGAGTTTCCAGCTGCTTTTTTGTTGCATCGAGATCGTCGTTAGCGAGCTGGCGCAGCTCGGCGTCGTCTGACTCCAGAAGTCCATTGAGCTCATCCAGTGCTGCCTTGGCCTTGTCCAGCTCTTGTAGAGCAGCGACAACCTTTAAGATTTCGCCGGCGCGCTTCGCAGCTGTAGGCTCGTACTCGCTCTCGAGTTGCTTCGTCAATTGCTTGTGCTCGGCGGCTAGTTTGCGCGCTCGGTCGAGGAGGACAGGTGGTAGTCCTGCGAGTGTTTGGCTGGCTGCGACAAGAGACGCGTCAGAAGGTGTCCCTTAGCAGATCGGATTCCACGGCTTGCGACCAGAATCTGGGGAGAGATGCTTCCACTTGGGATGCTGCGAACGTACCTGTGCTAGCTTTGCGAAGCTGAAGAGAGACGAAGACACCGGAGCGCCTTAACGAACGGGCGCAGCTCCGACATACCCATGGTGCTGCCAACATGGTTGCAGACAGACGGAAAACCTTTGCGACATCCAGATAGCTTCCAGAGCTGCCCGGGTTAATGCAAAGTCAAATGCGAATCTCGGTGGGAACTGCTTCTCCCACTTTGCGGACGGAGGGGTTCCCAAATTTCATAGGCCAATTGATCGTTACGCAGCGCGTATCTTTCCCCATACATTATGCATTGCCTGCCGGAAACATGTGGTATTCTGCCGTAAGCAGCCGCCTGCCGGAAACAATCTGATGTCAGTCTGGACCCTCCACATCCCGGCAGAAAGCGATGAACGGCTTTCAATTGCAGCCCCTCCCCCGCAGCGTGTGCCTGTTCCGTCTGAGGTGTGTCGCAATTCGTTCTCCTTGGACGAGCCACCCGTTCGAGCCGTTTCGCACTTGAGTCACTGTCATCCAAAGAGGTTCCCTTTTGAAGGACTTTTCGACAACCCACCCGAATTGCCATCAGCACACAACAGACCTGACATCTTCCAACATGGCAACCAACGTTAACGCCGAGGCGCTCAAGGAGGCGCCCATCCCCGAGGCGATCGAGAAGCAAGCTGCCTCCAAGCAGACAGTGGACCCCTACAATGTCAGTTCTGGTTAGGTCTGTGTACTTGCATATGTACGGCGCATTGGTCTGACTGCCTCTCTTCCGTCGCGAACAGGTCCAAGGCGAGGTCGGCGAGGATGGTGTTGTCAAGGCCATCGACTACAACAAGTTGGTCGAGGAGTTCGGCACCAAGAAGATCGACCAGGCCCTGCTCGATCGCCTCGAGAGGGTCACCGGCAAGAAGCCCCATCGCTTCCTCAGGAGAGGCATTGTCTTCTCCCACCGCGACCTCGAGCTTATTCTCGACCGCTATGAGAAGGGCGAGCCCTTCTTCCTCTATACCGGCCGCGGCCCTTCCTCCGACAGTGTCCACGTTGGCCACACCATTCCCTTCGAGTTCACAAAATGGCTTCAGGATACCTTCGATGTTCCTGTAAGTACATACGCCGAGTCGCAACTACATGGAAAGGACAGAGATGATTAACGGTGCCGCCTCCAGCTGGTTATCATGATGACCGACGACGAAAAGTATCTCTTCTCCGACAAGAGGACGATCGAGGAGGTTGAGGGCTACTGCAGCAACAATGCCAAGGACATCATCGCCGTCGGCTTCGATCCCAACAAGACTTTCATCTTCAGCGATTTCCAGTTTATGGGTGGCGCCTTCTACAAGAACGTTGTGCGCCTGTCCAAGCACATCACCCTCAACCAGGCCCGCGCCATCTTCGGCTTCAACGACAGCACGAACATCGGTCGCATTCACTTCGGCAGTATTCAGGGTGCTAGCAGTTGGGCGTCGTCCTTCCCCCACATCTTCGGCGAAGATGAGTCCAAAACCGTCGCTATTCCCTGTCTCATTCCCTGCGCCATTGATCAGGATCCCTACTTCAGAATGACCAGAGACGTCTCCGCTCGTTTGAAGTACAAAAACACCAACATCTCGTACGCGAAGCCGGCCCTCATCCACTCCCGTTTTCTTGATGCTCTTCAGGGCCCCGGCACAAAGGTACGTACTGGGAGTTTATCCCTTTGTCTAAATAATCTTGGCATTTATTGACATGTGTATAGATGTCCGCTTCTATCGACGAGTCTGCTAGTAAGTCATTATCCCTACTTCAGGCGCAGGCCATGATTAGACCCACCACATGGGTTGTTGCGGTTTCTTGTCCGAGCTTATGCTGACCTTTGAAAACAGTTTTCATGAGAGATACCCCCAACCAAATCAAGAGCAAAATCAACAAGTATGCATTCTCGGGTGGCAAGGTCTCCGTTGAGGAGCACCGCGAGAAGGGAGGTGACACTAGCATCGACGTGGCCTACCAGTACTTGCGCTTCTTCCTCGAAGATGACGAGGAGCTGGAGAAAATTCGCGTCGCCTACGAGTCGGGTGACATGTTGACTGGTGAGCTCAAGGCAATCTGCATCAGGGAGCTTCAGACATATGTCGCCGCTTTCCAGGAAAGGAGAGCCAAGGTCGACGACGAGGCTGTCAAACTGTTCATGGCGACACGCCCTCTTAAGTGGAACGGAAACCCGCGTGCCCCTATTGTGGTGCCCCAGGTACAAAACGCTGATGGGGAGGCGGCCGCTGAGGGCGGGGACGGAAAGTTGACCAAGAACCAGCTCAAGAAGCTCGAGAAGCAGAAGCAAATAGAGGCCAAGAAGGCCCAGAAGGCTAAGGAGAAGGAGGAGAAAGACAAGGCTGCTGCCCAGGCTTAGAAGAGAAAGCAGACACAAAAGAGGAGATTCCTGAATTTAAGTTCGTATCAAGCGTCATTTCCACGTTTTGTCACTAGCCCGAAGCGTTCTGAAAAGGTGATAGCATCGGAAAATGTCCCGATGAGCTTGTGCGAGTGAGTCAGGTATACCATACCGATAACCGTTTTTGTCACGTCATCCGCGATCCTGACGTTAAAGCGGGAGGGGAGGGAGTTCACAGCACATTGTCGGCAAAGTTGAAAGCATAGGAACAGAGCCACATTGGACAGGTAGGTAACGCCGAGAATATAATCTGGTCAAATGAGGGAACTTAACACATACGACCATAGATGGTAGAAAACTCGGGATCCCGTCCGCTCTCCCATAGATAAGCTACCGATTGGTAGCTTAGGGCATCTTCATGTCGACCTTGACTATTCCACGTGAAAGCAAGGTTGGCCATGCTCGTCAGCGTCGAGGGATGATCGGCCCCGAGCTTCGCCTTGCTCATCTCCATCACCTGCACCTCCAGCTTCTCGGCCTCCTCCCACCGGCCTTGATTCCTGTAGGTTGATGCCAGGTTGGCCATGGCGGCCAGCGTGTCGGGATGATCGGCCCCGAGCTTCGCCTTGCTCGTCTTCATCACCTGCACCTCCAGCTTCTCGGCCTCCCCCCACCGGCCTTGGTTGTAAAGCGTCGACGCCAGGTTGCCCATGCTCATCAGCGTGTCAGGGTGGTCGGCCCCGAGCTTCGCCTTGCGAGTCTCCATCACCTGCACAAACAGCTTCTCGGCCTCTCCCCACCGGCCTTGATTCCTGTACGTCGACACCAGGTTGGCCATGCTCGTCAGCGTCGAGGGATGATCGGCCCCGAGCTTCATCTTGCGAGTCTCCATCACCTGCACAAACAGCTTCCACTTATGGGGCCGTAGCACAAGTAGGACTATAAATCCGAGTAGAACCTAGGCTACCAGTACTATCAACAACCAAGCCGTTACGATAACCAGTATCCTTAAGCGGACAATGCATTGATGCCTTACTTTTATTTCCTTTGGGACCTGTGGGCGTATGGAACCGACGCCAAGCGGCGATCGCACTGATAGTAAGACATAAAGCAGCTGTCTATACTGCCAAAGAAATGCTTTCGTTGGAAGTCCAAGGTTCAGCTACCGGAAGAGGAGCTTGTACGGCCGCGACCTAGGATGGTGCCAGTATACCCGTACCGTGGGTATTGCGCTCTGATAACAGGCCCTCCCCCAAGTGCAGGGAAAGTAAAAGAGCAAACATCAAGGAAAAGTGAGGTACATGTCTTCCGTCTCGAACCCTACAGTATTAAGTGAATGTAACCAGATCAGCTTTTCAGCTTTTCCCGAACATCGTTCGTTATGCGGCGTTATGGTTTCCAATCCTCCTCTGATCTTAACCCTCCAAGGTCCGGTCACCTTCCTCCATGTCGGAGTCAAGGTCGAGATCATCATCCTCCTCCTCGCTGCTCATCCGATCAAGTTCATTTTGCAACAATTCCATGAGCTTCTCCTGAGTGTTCTCGAGGACCTTTGCCACGATCTAGTGATAGTAAGTTTCCACTTCCTCATCTAACTTTTTGCTGCTCGTTTGCTTACCTTGTCTCTAAGCAGATTCTTGGCTTTCATGTAGTCGCAAAAATGCTCGATCGCATAATCTTCCATCGCTTTGGCCATTTTCGGGGAGAGTTCACAGCCGGGGTGGGCGGGGATGGGAGGTGGGACGAGGACGGTTCCGTCCGATCCTGTTATGGTGCGCGTGGATGTGCCCGCGATGCCCGTGACCGTGGTGATGGTGAGGCCTGTGGCTCCCGTGCCCGTGGTCTCTGTGACAATCTGGGATTGCTGGGCTGGCGCTTCAGGTGTAACCGTGACAGTGGAAGGAGTAGTGTAATGTCCGTTCCTATGAGGGTCTTGAAGAGTTGACAACTGGCATGTCCAAGTCTGATGATACAAGGATAGGATGTGAATGCGAGAATAAGGCAACCGAAAATCGGGGGATGTCCTGAACTTTTATCTTGGAACACAATCCATGAAGAAACTCTCTTCACCTATCACTCCATGTTGGATGAAGTACGAAGAAGTCTTTTCGGGTGAGGTACATTGTTAGATGAGGAGCAAGAATGGACACTCTCCCCAAGGCCCTGATCCACAGCCCTCGTCATGCTCACGGCGAGGGCAGTGGCCCAAAGGAGGAATTGCAAGTAAGTCCTAACTCCCGATCACCTGAACAGGGAAACCGACGGCGAGGGCAGTGGCCCAAAGGAGGAATTGCAAGTAAGTCCTAACTCCCGATCACCTGAACAGGGAAACCGTTGACGGCTCTCGTCAAAAGAACAGGGAAGCTATCCTACTACCACTGCCGATACCACAACAGGTGGAAATAAGGACCGGAGCAGCGGCTTGTTGGCTACGTCCTCCAAGTCTAAAGTGGTGATTGCCCGTGGGAGTTGGGCTATTCCCAGTGACAAGTCGTCCAAGAACTAGGAGACTGTCTAAAAACTAGAGGGAGAATATCCACGTCATCGCCCTTCGTCGTCGTCGATGAGGGAAGATAGAGAAAGGAAGAGCAAGTTAGAGGAAGGAAAAGCGAGGAAGAGGAGGGAAGAGGATATTCATAGGAAGACAGGGGGTTGAAGGCAGGGGAAGAAAGTTGTCCGTCAGCCTTTGCTACGCCAAGATACTTAGCACACATCATGGAAATAGCACGGCAACCTACAATATGGGGACCCTGGACATGTGTTACCAGAGNGGAAGAGGATATTCATAGGAAGACAGGGGGTTGAAGGCAGGGGAAGAAAGTTGTCCGTCAGCCTTTGCTACGCCAAGATACTTAGCACACATCATGGAAATAGCACGGCAACCTACAATATGGGGACCCTGGACATGTGTTACCAGAGCTGTTTGGTATAGGCCAGTACTCCGGAATGTGGCCGGCGTGACGCCAGAAGAGTCTTTTTGGGAAATCCCCGTTCCCTTGAGGCTCTCATTCGGTCACCATCTCCTGGTCTGGTCTGGTGTAATTGTTTACCCTAACTGGTTGCTATTACACTGGGAACGATGGTCCGGAAGGACGCCAGTGACAATGNGACGCCAGAAGAGTCTTTTTGGGAAATCCCCGTTCCCTTGAGGCTCTCATTCGGTCACCATCTCCTGGTCTGGTCTGGTGTAATTGTTTACCCTAACTGGTTGCTATTACACTGGGAACGATGGTCCGGAAGGACGCCAGTGACAATGGAAAAGAGATAAAGATAGGGAATGAACGCCTAATGGATTGCACACCCTCTAGCGGCGGAAAGGTGGAGGGATCTTTGTAGCGCCGCACCGAGTGCAATCTTGGTGTTACCGGTGTAAAAGATCTAGCCGCAGTGTCAGGACGGTCAACTTTTCTCGTAATTCGCCCAATTATATTCATCTTTTTAGCGCCGGCTCCCCACTCACCGTAATGCCTTGTGACGAACGGCAGTCTGATCTGCCTAAGTAGGATAGCTGAAGGTTGATACTATCAGAAGACGTTCGGTGAAGCCAAAAGGTTCACAACAAGTATGGTAGCGTGATACTGGTCTCGGTGATAATGATCAATTGACTACTGTCGAACTATCTGACAATCTGAGTTCTCCAGTCGTCCCTTTATACCTCCTCGCCCTGCTGCGAGATATCTGTCTCCGGATGTTCACGCGGTCGTGAACCCCTTAGTGTGTTGCTTGTTCGTGGTGTGTGTGTGTGTGCTCACTTATGGTGTTGGCTCACTCGTGAGCCCCGGATCACTGGTGAGCCCGTGCATTCCGTGAGCACGCTTATGCGCCCTTCTGTCTCTTGAGGGTCAAGCTGTTCTCTCTGGGCGGGGCTGTCGGGTCCCGACGGCTTGGGCGGCCCCTGTGTCGCTTAGGTTCGTAACATGCCTCCGTCCGAACGATATGGATATGGGAGGTGGTTGTTCAGTTTTTTGACCCTACCACGTGATTAAAAGACTCGTTTCATATCCTTTCCACTCCCATAGATAAGCAGACATATCGGAAGATTATCTTTGGGAGTAGTTTTTACAGGGGTTTGGATGACTCGGGCAAAAGCGCCGCCGTTTCTCGAAACGTTTTCATTACCTTCGCACACGCCAAGCCCACAGTTCGTTGGTAATACACGAAAACACAGAAATAAGGTAGGAGTTCAAGGCGTTTTCTGTGCAAGAGCTACCGTAGCAAAAGGTCTAAATTTAACGTATTATACCTCGGCGGAAATGTACCTCTGCTCTTTGAATATCATACTGTGATCCTAACGGGACATTACAATCATAGATGTGAGTGGACAAAGCACTTGTTGGGGCTTGTGTTACTGATAGCGCACTTCACGGTGGTTCTTTGAAGGATCCAGAATAAAGTGATTAATTCGATGATCAAGAAAAGAAACTTGGTGATAGCTGTAAAGATATTAAAGATGAGGAAGAAAGAGGAAGCTAGATACATGGGATGGAAGGAGAGAAGGGTTCTTATATGCAAGGAAGTAATGACAGATGGGATCAAAGCCCAGATCCCAGATGCCAACAGATGCTGGCCAGCCGTGCCATCACAAGCCAGGCTTGTCCTCTGGTTAAGTACACGGGCCATATTCCCGACCTTGGCATTTCTAGCACTTTCGATATCCGCACCTCTCTTGTGTATTTAGCTATGAGCTCCATGCCATACTGGCACAGACTTCCCTTTTCCTCTTTGTCGAATATTACAACTTTCACCAAGGCCTACCTGCGTGTATACCTCGTAGAACCCTTACACCTGACAGCCGGGACGTGCGCCATTGGGTCCGGCATCAACTACCTACTTAAATAACCCGGTCTAACCGAATGCAATTTTGGTGTTACTCCTGTCAAAAGCCCTAGCTCCAATACTACGACCGTCTCCTGATCTTATCATACATGCTCCTTTCGTCCTATTCAGACAAACTGTCAGACCTGGCCGCCAGTGCTATGACATCAAACCCCCCTTCCATGTAAAGCTCAGCCGCGAGCCTTCAAAGCTCTCCTCTCAGTGATCAACGCCGTGAACGTTACGGCCTCTGACCATTTAACTCTGGCTTGCCATCGTCGGCATGCTCTCTAGTCTCTCCTCCGAGACAGTGTAGGGCGTCCTTAGGTATAGTATATAACAATTCGTTATTGTCCTACGAAGCTAACTCTGGCTGTGCGTAGGATAAGAATAAGTAGGGTCGTGAAGAGCCCTACTTGCCTGCTGGCCAGCGACGGCTGCCTGCCGCTATCTCACTAGCAGCGGCCTAGCAGCTTCCACCAGTCATCAGTTGAACTTAGCCATGACTGGGCAACCTGGGCAGTTACAGGCTAATCCGATGGCATAAGTAGGAAAACCGTTTTGAACTGTATAGGCATTCTCATAAAATTCTGAAGGAAAAGGGCTTCCGCGGCTTCTTCAACCTCGAGTTTCTTCGGTTTAGGAAAATCCAGAAATGAGTTTGAGCGTTGAAGGCTGAAAGTCAAAGGCTTGAAGTAGCCCAAGTATGAGAACCGTTCCGAATTGTGCTAGCGTAAGAAGATTCCAAAGGAGAAAGACACTCGACATCTGCGGTACGACTGACTCGGAGAAGATTGTCATTGACAAAAGATTCTGAAAGGGAAAAGTCAACTTCCGTAATTTCTTCAACTTGGTACTTCTTCAAGGCGGGCTCCTCGTACGACGAGGCCTCCTTTCTTCATTCCTCCAATCTTGCAAATCCACGATTCCCTGCCGCACGTCAAACCCCACATCCCCGATATAATATCGACTATCTGGGACCTGAAAAGATCGACCAAAAGCTTGAGCATAAAGCGAGGCATTATTGCTAAAGCCCTCCGCACCTGCCAGAACACATGAGAAGGTTCTATCACTTTTGACTGCTACGAATACATTCTACGTAATATTGCCATTGCGGTCCTTTTAGCGTTGCTATTGAAATGTACGACGACTAGGGGGACTCCCAATATGAGAGGAAGCAATAGGGAGTAAACAATAAAGAGTGGGGAGTAAACCAAGATCAATTCTTACAGGAGGAAAGATTATAAAAGGCTGACTCGAGGTGGAGTTGTCCTCCAAGCCTGCCTCTTAGGATGCAAGTCTGAGTAGCTTAACAACCGCCTCATGCCCATTCTCTGCCGCTATATATAGAGCTGTCCGTTCATCCCTGTCCTGAACATCTGCGTCAACCTTGCCAGTATCGAGAAGCAGCTTAACAACCGCCTCATGCCCATTCTCTGCCGCCGAATGCAGCGCTGTCTATCCAAGCCGGTCCTTGGCATTTGCGTCAACCTTGCCAGTATCGAGAAGCAGCTTAACAACCGCCTCACGCCCATTCTCTGCCGCCGAATGCAGCGCTGTCTGTCCATTCTTATCCTTAGCACCTGCGTCAACCTTGCCGGTATCGAGAAGCAGCTTAACAACCGCCTCCTGCCCATTCTCTGCCGCTATATGCAGCACTTTTTGTAGCTCCTTACTATACAAGTCGACCTCGACGGTATCGAAAAGTAGCTGAACGACTACCTCATGCCCATTCTTTGCCGCCATATGCAGCGCTGTCCATTCAACCTTATCCTTAGGATCTGCGTCAACCTTGCCAGTATCGAGAAGCATCTTAACGATCACTTTATAGCCTTTTTGCTCCGCAAGCCACAGCGCCGTCTGTACCTCCTCCCTATGCAAGTTGACCTTGCCAGTGTCGAGAAGCAATTTTACGACCGTCTCATGCCCGTTTTCTGCCGCCAAGCATAGAAGCGTCCATTGGCCCTTGTCCCCAATAAGTTGATTTACCATTGTTTCCTTTGCATCTTCCTTTTCTGAATCCTTGGGACCTAGGCAAGTCTTTTTTAGGTTGCTCATGCTCCTCAGTGCCTTTTCAAGAACCGCCGTTTCTTCCCGAAGATTCTTCACTACAACTCCATACTGTTTCACCTCTTGTAATACCAATCTGACATTCCGTATCCTAGTCGCCGCATTTAGACAACCTTCCAACCCTGTCTTTGAATGCTTTAGTATTGGAATGCTTGCAAAGTAGTCGTGGTTGTTTTTATCTTGCTGCTTGTTTGGATCTATATCCCAATCCCAGATAAGTAGAAAATTGTGTGGAAAGACTGTTATCGATTGTAAAAGTTCTGACCACTTGATATCTCTGGTCGTAGCTTGTGAATCGCCTGCTGGGGAAACTGCAATCATTATAACCGCCCAGTGATCATTGTATGGCCTGAGGATCGTGGGTCTCGACGCTCCTTGAAGAAGGCAGACGACATCTCCTTTTTGGACGGATTTTACCGTGGTCGGGAGGGTCCAGCAAGAACCCCGTGCTTCCTTCACATAAATATAGCTGGAGGCATTCTTCCAAGTAATGGCCACATCTTGTCTGTCTTCCCAAGTAGCATTTCTCGTGACCGAGGACACTTCGCCAAGAATACAGCCCTTGCCCTCAATGCAGGCAATCTCCTTATCGTCCGAAAGGCCTACTACAAAGACCAATTCAGATAAGAGGAAGTGGATGAGTTTGTTGAAGAGTTGTTTCCACAAAATCTTGTAGTCGGCGAATAATCCTGCTGCGGTTGGATTATCAGAGCTCATACCGAGTAAGGCATATACTTTATCGCGACGATCCTTAGCTTCGCGGGTGTGGTACATCTCTATCAGTTCACCTAGAGGGCGTATGTTAAGAGAAAAGTTGTCTGACTGACTGGTCACATATTTGGGCCGGAAGATTGCGCCCCTTATGAGGTAGGTTACTGAAAGGATTCGAGCCCGCAGGTCTGCGGGGAGTTCATTAGACAGGTTCAATGCTTTCAGGCCTGAGCAGAATGCAAATCCGTCAACCTCAGCAGAACCACACTTGATCAGGATATGGCGAGCCGCGGCAACTTCCTGAAGCACCTGCATCAATATGTCAGTTTCCTTAGTTATAATACTTTGACATCGGTTCCCTTACCCAGATGCGCTGAAACCACGATCGTTGAAGCAGTGTAAGGATTCCCGCTTTATTGTCTAATGGTCTTGTAGACAGCTCGGCTGCGATGCGTATTTCTTCGAGCGCGACCAAGCGCTCGGCTGCCATGCGTATTTCTTCAAGCGCTTGGTCGCTACCGGCTGCCTCTTCTCCAAGCCAAACAATTACGCGACTTGCTTTAGCGTAGATCTTCGCCATAGATTGAACTTGGTGTCCTTTTTCTTCTTCGTCTTTTTGGTTGATGCAAATGGCATCTATCCATATAATTCGTTCAATGGAGTGATCTCGAAGATATAACAGCGCTGCGTGAAGGTTTTCTCCGACGGCCAAGTCGCACCCGTTTATAGAGATGGAACAAGGCTTGGCCTCGGAGCCCCACACGTAGGATAAGGCCTCGTACGGACGAGTGCCTTTTGAGTCCAATGCGGTGCAAAAGAGCTTACAGCGTATTACGGCGTCCTCGTTTTCAGGCGGCAATAGTTGAAGCAAGCGAATATGGGTACGTGATATGGGAACGTTGTAATATAGATTCTTTATAGGTGTTAGCGTTATTCTGAAATATTGTAGGAGAAAAAGAAGTAAACTTACTTCCACCTGCTTCGTGTTATCCACGCTGGCGGACGTCTCTGTATCGGCGGAACCGGTAGCTGGAGCGGCTGGGAGCCCGAGGGCGGGCATACGGGTAGCAGACATAACGGTGGCGGCGGAGGTTTGTTGTAGAGGTGTAGGGCGAGACTGTTCTTGGCCCTTATCGTCTTCCCAACCCTCCGTATTATACAGTCGTTGAGACATCGTAGCTTTAGGGAACGAAGGTCTTGAGCGAGGCGACGTAGATAAGGCACTCGAGGATGATCGTATTGATCGTGTTGTCCTGGAGGCAGCGAATGCTATACAGTTGACGATCAATGGATTGAGTTTGTAAAAATGCTGGAGATTCCTCTATCCTGCCTCCAAGGACAAAATAAAAAGAAACTAGAGCACTATGTTTTCTCAAGGCTATAGTGGAGCATGAAGCGTCGTGTTGAGTCTGTTTCTGTTTCACCATGTCAGGCGTAGGATGGCTGGCGGCTTCCTCCCACACGCCAATTACCCAAACGACATTTCTTTTTTTGAGGCTGGGCATTTATGGACCCGGAAGGTTCAGAGCGCCAAATCAATTGCTTGGGTTGGGCGAGGGTCGTGGCTTTCCGTCACGGGTCTACAGGATTGGCAATAGTGTACCAGTAGCGGCCTGGTAGCTTGCACCACTTATAGGACCGTGGCGCGGGTAGGGCTGTAAATCCGAATGGAACCTGCAAATTACAGTAAAGCCTAGGCTGCCAGTGCTGTTAACAACCAAGCCGTTGCAATAACCAGTGTCCTTAAGCGGACAATGCATTGATGTCTTTTCATTTCCTTTGGGACCTGTGGGTGCATGGAACCAACGCCAAGTGGCGATCGCACTGACAGTAAGACATAAAGCAGCTATTTATACTGCCAAAGAAATACTTTCTGTTTGCTGCGATGCCCTGACTGACCTATAATGATAGTACCAGTACAGGGTTGCTACAGTGAACTATGCACTTGTAGCAGAGCGGAGCGGAAGCGGTAGGAAGTACGACAGCAGTGCTGAAGGAAGCAACGTAGTTGCAAGTACAATATAAGACGAATGTTATAAAAGAAGTCTTGGAGAGAACTCTGCTCTCAAGACAGAATGTCATGGCATGGCTGAATGAGTCGCCAGAGCACTGGCCACGGGGCAATGGAGTGCCAGATACACGGCACCATGACACATCGGATGGAATGAGGCTCATGTTCTTATCGATGAGACCGTACGGATTAGGAAGGCGGAAGTGACTGGCAGTTCTGACATATGTCCGGAACCGTGATGCCTTCGTTTGACTACTTCCTTTTCCTCCTTACACTTAATATTACTTTGATTTGTGGCTTCTAGTCTTGTTGTCTTATCACTTGTAGGATCACGCTTTCACAACAGGCTTGATGTGCCTAGTTCCTCATGCGTGCCCTTCCATGGTGATCAATTTATCGTATGGATCACTAAACCGTGAGTGATCCTTCCTCGTGGCTGGATCATTGAACCGTGGCCCTAGTCAGATCACCGAACCCTTCAGCGGCCGATCGTCATTTATCGTTTTTTGAAGCACATACTATTTGTGACGAACGGCAGTCTGATCTGCCTAAGTGGGATAGCTGAAGGTAGTAAACTATCAGGTGCAGTTCGGTGAAGCCAAAAGGTTCACAACAAGTATCGTAGCGTATACTGGTCTCAGTGATGATGATCTGTTGACTACTGTCGAACTATCTCACAATCTGAGTTCTCCAGTCGTCCCTTTATACTCTGGTGTCTCTAGTTACATGCGTCTGGCTCTTGAGCCTGTCTTGGCAGTTATGAGCCTCCCTTGCTCTGACCCTGGTTCTTATGCCTAGGGAGGTTACACTGCCCAGCCTTCACGTGGCTGTTGTACTCCTGGTGGCTTGGTTGGCCCGTGTCATCGCTTAAAGTTCGTAACACTATTGCATATAGATCTCTTTCTTTTGGAGTTGAGTAGGGCAGCAAAAACCAGCAAACTCCTAAGCGTCCAACAAGACAAGAGCGAGAGATTCCCTTACCACGCTCTCATCAGACTTGGCGACTAACTGTATACACATAGCTGGGCAGAGGTACTAGGAACCAATCAGGAATGTTCTTCTGACCGAGTGCAATCTTGGTGTTACCCGTGTAAAAAATCTAGCTGCAGTTTCAGGACAGTCAACTTTTCTCGTAATCCGCCCAATTGTATTCATCTTTTTAGCCGGCTCCCCACTCACCGTAATGCCTCCGTCCGAACGATATGGATATGGGAGGTTGTTGTTCAATTTTTTGACCCTACCACGTGATTAAAAGGCCCGGTTCATATCCTTCCGACTCCGATAGCTAAGCTACCATATCCCCTGACTAGTAGTTGGGTCGGTGACGACCAGCGAATCCCAGATGTTGTTTGTCTTTTTGTCTTTTTTTCACTCGTTTTTGTCTCCCTTTTCTGGGCCTGTGGCAGCCGTCCCCGACCACTGTGCAAATGCTGTATTTATTCCAGACCAGGCGGAGCATTCCTGCTCCTCGATTTTTCTTTCAAACAAGCATTCCAATTCAGACAATTCTACCATTGCTTCGCCTTGTCTTTTTAGGGTCTTTCTAGGCGAACCCTGTTTTTTGCTTCACGTACCCTACACTATCTCTAGACAAACTGGAGATTCCCCAGAGGGCAATGTGGCAGCTGTAATGCAACTTCTCCTCATTTGGCTGTAAATTTCAGTATTTTCTTGTGCAGCGCTCATCATCACATTTGTATATGGTTCGTACCGCTCCTTGGCATTCTGGCAGTTGCCCTTCTTTCTCTGATGAAACATCTTGTTGCAATAAAGCATTGTTCCTTGATGGTCCTAACAGATATTTATTTCGACATCTAAGGTTCCGTATATGACAGGGAATGAAGGCGATTCTGAAAACATAATACCCGTCAGGCCTTGAATCGTCTCCTCCCATGCGCCAAGGGGAAGACTGGCGATTCAAGCTCCGAGTACTTCCACCATAAAATGATGGCTTCCCAAAGGTACAAGTACTGCCTCTTTGAGTCTGCCCAGAGGGTGTAGAATACGCGAAGGAAACGAGTAGGGCTCGCCTAGCAGAGTTCCTTTTCCCTGGGTTCCGCTTCTCACCCAGCGGCACTTATCAACCTGTGCTGGCTCTCTGATCCCTCTGGGTGAAGGGTTGATAACTTCCTGTCTTCTTCAACATCACGCGCTCCGACTCCGCTTTCGACGTCCGCTTGAGTGGACTTTTCTCTTTGCACGCCGGTAAGCCGTCGTTCGATCCACGCTCTCATCCACGAGGGTATGACAATCTCATATAAAAGCATGGTGTGGTCCCCTGAGGATTCGTCAGTGAAAGAGAACCAAACAAAGCCTCTACTCGTCTGGGCTAAAAGAACCTCCAGAGCAAAATTGGGTCTGGAGGCGCTTCTATCCCAGACGAGTACGGCTCACGATAATAGCAGCGAGTGTCACTCACACAACCAGATCCGGTAGAAGTCAGCCAACAAGGGCAACAAGGTTGTCGCAGCAGCAATCTGCCCAAAGGTCCATTTGTTTTCTTGATACGAGGAACCGGCATTAGGGTTTAACTCACTCCGCGAGCGAACAAATATGGCCAAGTCAATCCACATGAAAACAAACGCCAACGATGCTGTAAGAACCGGTATACAGCGTCGGAGTGACTTGAGGCCTTTTCGAATGGTCTTTGCTGATGTCCAGCTCTCAAGCAATAACAGGATGGGACGTCCGATCCAGATCAAGGGGACAAACTGAGCGATGTATATTGTATTGCTGAATTCAAGTGTCTTGTCCTCAACGTATGCGCAGGTATCTTCGAATGTCGATTCCTCATCATACACCCACACTCCGTAATCTGAGTCACCGTATTTTGTTGCAGCAAGGATTATGAATAGGATGCCCAGGCCTATGTTAGTGAGACGAGGGTAGTTGCTTTGTTTTCGGTACCACGGCCCCAAGGACAGCAATATCATCAAGGAAAGGTGCGCTTCGCGGTAGGAGAACCAATGCCGGTAGGACATCACGTCGCTCTCTTCGAGTCTGTCCAGGGTAAAGCCAGCGATGGTGATGCCATAAGCAAAAAACACAGAAAAGATCCAGAAGGAGCGAAGCGAGTCGTTGAGCGATTTCCATTCCGGAGGGGTTGAAACGCAGCAAGACCGCTCCAGATGCTGTGAGTTTGTCCCGGTCTTTCTTTCCACGCCCAACGCACGAAGTGAAAGGCGTAAGTGAGGGAGAAAAGAGTAGCCAGGATAGTCATCAGAATATAGGTGGCATAAAACTGCGCCATCCACGTCAGAGCCTAAGAATCATCCTCCGTGCGGGCTATGAACACTTTTCAGAAAGAGGAGAGTAACTTACACCAATACCAGACAAATCCGGATCGCCTGTCCATTCGATATTGTGGCAGAATTCTTCCCAGCATTCATCTCGGGTGATGTTAAAGAGGGCGTAAGCGACGTAAGAAACGTTTTGGGAATATGATGAGGAACCGATTGTTGGGGGCTTGAAGAGCCAGTCCCCAAGCTGGCCCAGGGTAACATTTGTCAAAGATATATCAGGGTAGCTGTGAAGAAAGATCGCCAAACTCGTAAGTGGTAAGGTAGTTGTATCATTTGAAACCAAGCGCTGAAACTCTGCAGCAAACCTTCCAGCTGCCTCACAGTCGCGTATTGGTTTTAAACGAGTCAGGTTCAGAGTGAGGAGGACGGGAGATATATCGAGGGTCTTAAGCCATTGCGACGTGTTGCTGCTCATTGTGTTTCCGGATACTGGAAAGAGAGCGAGCCTGGTCTTCCCGTAGACTTGGAGAGACTCAAGATGGTAATGAGTAGGGCGATGTTCTCGAGAAAAAAAAATGGGAGGGATGTCGAGCCTGATGCAGTAGAGAAGAGTTCAGGTCTTGAAGCTCGATCGAGTAGTTTGGCAGAGCCGCAATAACACAACAACCACAAAAAAAAAAAAAAAAAAAAAAAAAAAAAAAAAAAAAAAAAAAAAAAAAAAAAAAAAACCCAAAAAAAAAAAAAAAAAAAAGTAAGGAAAAAAAAAGAATCCCGCAAACAAAATGCGTGAGCGTTGTGGCTTATCAGACAGAAACGTCGGTTGGACCCAAAAGCTACAAGATCCTTCCACTCAAGGACATCGACAAATTGATAACAAGAGCGAAATATCATATTGGAAATCGTATTCCCAGAATCCAGGACAAACCAGGCTCCCATATAACACACCATAAGCCCACGTTAGAAAAAATGGTGTAACCCAAGCGCGCGGCAAGCTGGAGATAGAAGTAGGCCCTGGTTCGAACTACTGGCTTTCCAACGCCAACAAATGCAAATATTAGGGGCGAAATCACCTCCACCAAGTACACTACCAACCGTAGGTATCCCTGAATGTGAGTAGACACAACCGAATAACGCACACTCCTTGAGTGGTGGTGGCAACTACGCAAAACTCTATCGACTATTGGTAGCCTGGTCAGGATTTGATCAGACGGGAATATGCAACGTGCTGGACGTGTACACCTGTGGCGTAAAAGCGATAAAGCTGTCAGTATCAGGCTCGAATATCACTCCTCCTGCCGGGAGCCCAACACAGCCAACGGACGCCGCAAGCTGCAAAAAGCTCTTTTGCTTTTTGTGGATGGCGAGAGAGCAATGTCCTCTAGAGGCATGTCATGAACATCTCAATCTTCGTGGGAGAGATAAGACGCGGTAGAATCGGCTGACCAGCAACAGTGCCACTCAAAAGTAGTTGAGACCCAGAGCAGGCATTCAGAGCACATCAGAAAAGGAATACATAGTATCTGGAAATTGGAAAACAACATAAAAGAAAAGAAACAAAAGTGAAGTGTCTGTCCTGTCGATAGTAGGAGATTAAAAAAGGACAGAAAAGATTAAGCATTTGATCCGACCCAGGCTCGATCTGGGGACCTTCAGTGTGTTAGACTGACGTGATAACCAACTACACCATCGGACCTGTTATTCTTTAAGGCGCTTGGAAAAGGCATTCTTATGTGCACTTGCTTCGAGGCTGGGAATGAAAAAAGAAAAAAAAAAAATGCGGATACATCACGACAGGCTTCATCCTTGAAGACCAACAA
Source organism: Neurospora cerealis (assembly GCA_009806085.1). Taxonomy (NCBI): domain Eukaryota; kingdom Fungi; phylum Ascomycota; class Sordariomycetes; order Sordariales; family Sordariaceae; genus Neurospora; species Neurospora cerealis. The sequence goes on from RAOY01000013.1 coordinate 575,732, forward strand.
AAAGAGAAGCTCTGAAGAGTTGTGCCCAATAACAGGATTGAACTGTTGACCTTCGCATTACTTGATATCAGAGAACTGATATTAGTACGACGCTCTAACCAGCTGAGCTAATCGGGCTCTTGTTGGTATTTGTGTCTCGGTACCCGGACAGATATTCCAAGGCGTAGGAAACAACCAACGGCCTAGAAATCTGCTCGAGACAAATGATATTCCTTTCATGATCCGAAATATGTGTAGCCATACTTCCTGAACACCCAAAAATAGCGACTAGGCCCTTCAGGCACGCCCCCGAGGCAGCGTAGCCCTCCTCACCCTCGACAATCTCCTCCCACACTTGCCCGTCCCATCCTTAATCAGCCCCATAAACGTATCAATGATCCCCTCATATGCCGGATGCCTACCAAAGTCCTCAAACCACAACAGCCCGGCTCCCTTTCCCGGGAAAGTATACGGAATCCAGCTAAACGGATCATAAAAGTCCCAAAGCGTGATCCCCACGCACTCCTTAACCTTGACACACGCCCTCGCCACCTTTTGATATCCATCCTTCTGCCACTCCAAACTGGTATCGTTCACGGGAATCGTGACCCTCACATCCAGCTCCGTAAACGCCACCTCTGCCACTCCCGCTTGCACATACCCCCTCATCGTCTCCTCCAGGTCCTCCGCCGTCGGGTGGTTATCCGCGTGCATATGTGCTTGCATGCCCACGCCGTCAACACGCAGGCCGGTGTCGCGGAGCATTTTCACCAGCCTTCTCGCTCCCTCGGTCTTGACGGATGCAGGCCTCTCGATTCCGTAATCGTTATAGTAAAGCTTCGCGCCCGGATCAACTTCAGCAGCAGTCGCGAACGCAAGACGGAGGTACTCCTCGCCCAGAACCTTGTAGAAGATGCTCTGCCTATAGCCGCCGTCCTCGTCGTTCAGGGCCTCGTTTACCACGTCCCAGGCGTAGCACCTGCCCTTGTAATGGCCCATGAACCCCCTGATGTGCCGGACGATGACCGCGCTCAGCTCTTCTTTAGTCCATTCGGTCTCGTTCTTGGCTTCCACCCACGGGGCAAGCTGGCTGTGCCAGACGAGCGCGTGGCAGCGCAGGAGCTTGCCGGTTTTGGCGGCGAGCGACACGACGATGTCGCCCTCGGTGAAGTTGAAGATGCCCGGGGAGGGCTCGGTGAAGAGCCATTTCTGCCCGTTGGTGGGCGTGGTCTGCCCGAACTCGGACGGGTCGGCGAAGATGGCGTCGTATTGAGCGTACGAGGCCTCGTAGCCGGCGCGCTCGCGCTGGCCGGGGGTGTCGGTTGCGGCACCAAAGTACTTGAGTCCGGCTAGGGTGGCATAGTAGTGAAGTTGGGCGGCGGCGAGGGGAGTAAGGATGGGAAGGAGAGCTGCAAGTGTTGAGAAGGGGAGCCGCATCGCGAATGTCCGTGAGTGTAATGGTTTGTGATGTTGGTGAGGGAGGAAGGGAGGAGAGACGCACGAACAATCACCCGAATCAAAAGTGAATGGATTCCAGTCGCCTTCTGTCAAGTGTATAAACTGGAGGCGTGGGCAAGACGCATCGCGGCTTCTTATGTCTTTTGAGGTTGCTCGGTACCGTGGGAACGGAACCATAACATGGGAGATCTTGCCATATTATTTACCCGCTTGTACCTTGATAGAATCTCATCAAGCATTGGTGACCGATCACAAACTACTATTTCCCCTCTCCTATGTTGAAACCTGGGAAACCGGAGGCTTGACCCGACTGTAAGGTTCCCTCATTTAGCCGTACCGGAGGCTAGCATCACCGAAAAGCTTCTTACGGGAGCTGGGGAGGTCTGGCGTTCGGCTCTGCGCACCTCCTCACGAGCCTTGGCTTCTCCCGGGCTGCTGGGTAAATGAAGTGTGCATCCAACATGGTCTCCAAGAATGGATGGCCCAGAGCCGTGTTTACTGTTAATACCCGAGGAACAGTGTTGCTAGGAACCACGGAGGTTGATAACGTGGACCGACCGACCTCTATACAACTCCTCGTCTGTTTGTAACATTATCCAAAATCCACAAATGTCGACCGAGCGGAACCTACCTTTGAGTACACAGTAACCGATCTTTTGTGCCCAAGGCTGCGATGTAAACAAACTGTAGGCTTGCATGTTCTATTGAATCTCATGTAAAGTGATGTCAAGTTGATCATCGTGATCCTCTCGGTGGTGGACCAGTCGCCAAGACCCTCTGATCTGACATACGTCATTGTCAACCAAGTGACCGTTTGGTCGATGATCGATCTGGACACCCGCTCTGCCAACCAGGTCTGAATGCATTCAAGTTTGGAATAACGGTCCGGAATAACGTCAAGTATGGATCCTTATCCACCCGCACTTAGACTAGGCCAACTAATGGAGCATGCCGAGCCCGGTGTCATTGACAAGGCGGAAGATTTCCGGTTCACGTACCTGTCCGGCGGAGGGCCATCAAGGTCATACGTACGGATACAGGCTCGAGGAACAACACCATGCCAAGACTCATGGCTGAAGATGACCATGGGACACTGTGTGGATGTAATCCCCCGCGATGTAAACATACAAGGACAGGGACAAATAGGGGTAGGACACTTTTGCAAGTCTGTGATTCTGTAGGGCTGAAGGAGCCAAAAGTGAGGATGGACGATAAACAATCGATCCAAGTTACCGTTCATTCAATGTGCCAGGGTATTAGTAGGATGAAAAAAAGCTCAATGATCTATGTAACACGCAGTTGGTGTTCCCGAACGCTCCACGATGAAATTAAGTTATGCCTGAAAGAAACCCAGAAAGCCAAACCCAAAACCCGTTCCCAATTTTTTTTACTCCGAAACAGCGCCAAAGCAAGTCTCCATAATGATACCCGTAATCTGGTAAGGGTCGGCGTTGGACGCAGGGCGACGGTCCTCAAAGTAACCGTAGCCCTTGGCGCCGCATTCCCTAGGAATACGAATAGAGGCACCGCGGTTGGCGACGCCGTATGTAAAAGAGTCGATAGAGCCGGTCTCGTGACGGCCGGTAAGACGCTTATCGTTGCCCTCGCCATAGACGGCAATGTGCTCCTTGTGACGGGCCTCGAGCTTCTTGATGGCATCCTCGATGTACTTCATGCCACCCTCCTTGCGCATGTTCTCGGTAGAGAAGTTGGTGTGGAGGCCGGCGCCGTTCCAGTCACCGGGAATGGGCTTGGGGTCGAAGGAGACCTTGGCGCCGAACTCCTCAGACACACGGTGGAGGAGGAAACGAGCGAGCCAGAGGTGGTCACCCATCTCAATGCCGTCGCAAGGGCCGACCTGGAACTCCCACTGGGCGGGCATGACTTCGGCGTTGGTGCCAGAGATCTTGACGCCGGCGTACAAGCAGCACTTGTAGTGGGCCTCGACGATGTCACGCTGGACAACCTTGCCAGTGCCGACACCGCAGTAGTAGGGACCCTGGGGAGCGGGGAAACCGTTCCTGGGCCAACCATAGGGCCTGTCGTTGATGTCGAGGAGAGTGTACTCCTGCTCGAGACCGAACCAGGGCACCTGGTCGGCATGAGCCTCCATCAACTTGGCGGCTTCATGTCTGTGGTTGAACTTGTTGGGGGTGCCATCGGCGTTCCAGCACTCGGAGAGGACGAGAATGTTGGGGCTACCACGGAACGGGTCAGGGAAGACGGCTACGGGCTGTGGAGGGAAGTCATGTTAGTGCCATGGCTCGGCAGAGGGTGCAGGAATGCTAAGGGTTGTATCTTACCTTGAGGTAGACATCGGAGTCCTCGCCGGGGGCCTGGCCAGTCGAGGAACCATCGAAGTTCCAGATCGGAAGTTCCTCAGGGAGATATTGGCTCTCCTTCTCGGGAAGAGTCTGAAACAAAGTCAAGTTAGCATCATGCCATGCGCCATGTCTGAAGCACATCGTCCGCGTTGCTTGCAGGTCGTCACTCATTCGGCGCATCCGCATCACCGCATCCGTAATCGTTATGCATCGAAATCCGGGCTGTAATGGGTCCGCTGGTGTATCGGCCAGCGGCTGGATTGGTCGGCATATTGTGCGCAATCAATGCCCGCCGCGATAAGCACGGATCCGACCAGGAAATGCCTTCAGCATCGGGCGGCGGTCTCGGCGCAGGGTGGAAACGCATCGTGGATTGCGTGCGAGCGTGACGGGACATGCTGGGTTTTTGCAGGCGAGCGACGGCCGGTGGAGAGGGTGGAGTTCATGATGCGAAGCCGGCGGGGCCATTTCCCTTCTTGTCGACGTCCGCTTGGGTTTCGGGCGTGGGTCCGCCGGACAGCCGGTGGGTAACCGAGAGGGTGCCGGAATCCTCTCCCAAGTCGCGCAGCCATAGAGAACCGGGACCAGATGAGCTCTGTCATCCTGTCACACTTCTCGCATGACTGCGCCACAAGGAAAAGGCCAGGGCCCTGCACAGCGCCCAGAAGCTAAATGCACCCGAGGCTGGTGCAGAGTCCAACACCGCGTCACAGCGGGCTGAAACCGGTTTTGCGGGACGTGAAAAGCGTGGGAATGTGAGGAAAGGGACTCGGGATCGTCGCACTCTCCGCCGTCGTGGTTGGCTGCTTGGGTCGTGCACCCAGAGAAGACAGAGGGCAAATCGGGGAGCCCGTCGATTGGCTGATGGTATGGTGGATTCGAGGATGTGCCGAGAGTGACGACGGACAAAAGAGTCCATGGAACAAGTCGCGAAACAATGCGCAAAAAAGAAAAAATAGACGAGAAAGAAACTCACCCTCGACTTTGACCTGTTGCCGCCTTCGCTGTCGATCCAGATGTACTCGGCAATAAGCTGGCCGTTCTGGGGAAGACGCATGAACTTCTTGAGGTTCTCCGCGTTGGAGAGGAATGTTGTTTCTGACGCCTGTTGTCCGGATGCGGTCAGTGACCAAGTTCCAGCATGTATGTGTACCAACGACCCCAAAAGACGGAACCTGTTGCTCAGGCCCGGGTTGGGATCGTTGGATGCCATAGGCGTACGGCACAGAGGGTAGGGGTACTCACCATTTCTGCGGTTGTGTGTGTGTGTGTGTATGTGAAGATGGGAAGAATATTACGTATGGACCAGAAGAATCCGGGGTTTTGTTCGGGAAACCAAAGCAAAGAGGACGTGTTGCAATTTAAAGGGCTGGTGCAATGGGGTATCCTAGCGCCTAAGATATGATAGTGATAGAGAGAAGAGACAACAGATACGGGCTGCAGTTTCGGCGGGGTCTGAGGCTTTTTATATTCTTTGCTTCTGTCGCCAGGCCTACCTCACCGTTGTCGCAGGGAAAAGATACATCTTGGGATGCGATGAGGTACTCGAGATACGGAGCAGGGTACGTGCGGTACGGACGCCCATGTATACCGTGCATCAAGTCAAAGAAACTTTTCTGGCCTTGGATCCAGAGATAAGAAGCGGCACCCAAGGAAAACAGGGGTTGCTGGCTAAAAAAAAATAGCGGGCCAAGCGACACTCCCCCCGAGAATCGAGGAAATGCCTGTGTGCGTGCTGTGTGCGGCGCCGTGGGTGCTCACGGCACTGACACACACAAAACGCCCACGACTCCGCGCATGCCATCTTGACGGTCCGCCCAAACGAGAGTGGGGAGTCGGGACAGTCTAATTCGGTGAGCCCGGTGGGGTGGTCAATTACCCTCGTCAAGCCTACTGGTCACGGTCAACAGCCCTGGAGCTGGGTCGCCAGTGGGATGGAAAAGGCAGGAGACAAGGCGGGGGCGAGGCGAGGGCTGGATTCTTGCTACGTCGAGGCACGTATACTCCTCCCCAACACATGTACATCGTGAGGTAACGACGACAGTCCAACTTTGTTGGAGGTACGTAGCTACTCGCTCGGTCGTCCAGGAACAATCTCACCCTGCAGACAGCTAGACCAACACACCATCCATCGGTTCGTCTTTACTGCCTCTTTTTTTTACGAGACGATACTTAGACATCAGTTTTAACTAGACATTGTCACGGTGTTCGTTGGTCTCCGACGTGGTCTTTGCTTTGGCGATTCATGCAGAATTCTAGACCGAGTCGGTGTTGTTGTCCACTACCAGCAAGACCAGTGTTCCCCTGCCCCGGGTGTTCTTCGCTGTTGCCCGCCTGTGTTCTATTTCAGTCGGGGCACTGCACTCCAGAAAACAGTGGGCACGTTTGGCACATTTACCGCTTCCACAGGTCGGGTCTCAATCAAAGACATACCTAGAGGTAACCTGTTACGAGGCAAGCGGCAGTCTTTCACGGGAAATGTTTGTGATCGACGGAACCAAAAGAGATGTTCCAAGTTCTTCCCCAATTACGTAGAGAACTGGGGACTCATCCTCATCTCGTCCGAGTTTCACTGTTCGGTAGTGTCGTGACCGTCTTTGCGTCTCGATGTGCATCTGGCATCTGCCCGTTGTTCCAGTGTCCACCCGTTCGTCCGTACATGTCATCCAGCATCTCCCTTTTTGGCGTTTTGACAACAGATCTCCAACTCGGATTGGACGAGTTGAAGGCGGTGGCTCGGTAGAGTTTGGCAGCCGCCGTGTTGTTTTACATCAGAGCCACTCTCTCTGCTTGGATTGAATTCCCCGCCTTCGTTGCGGAATGCCTTGAAGTGACGATGGCTTCCTGTTTGAAAAATTCAGGGTCGTCGACGGCTTGCGGGGAATTTGCCACCGAGGTGTTGAAGTCCCTTGCGATCGGGGATCTGAGGGTGAATGAGAAACTACTGACGGTTTCGGCTCACATGTAATTTTTCCACTTTACCAGATCGTCATTACCTCGGGGGTTATACGTAAAGGTAGGCAGGAATAAGTAAACCCCGCGTTTTGTGGTCACCTCCGTTGTCTACGTCTTGTCTTTACCTGAGACAGCGTTTGAGGCCTTTTCGTTTCATTTTCAGATGAGGTATTTCTCTCAAACTCGAGGCCATGGTTTGTGGTTTCCGAGACATGTAAATTGGGGGTTTGATACTAATTACACGCGCGACCGAGAGCCTTTATCGATACCTGTCTACGCGGCTGAAAAGTAAAGTGTGGTGGTCACGTCCAAAACGGGTTCCAAGGGTGTGCGGAAGCGTGGGGTGGAGTGTCCGCGACTTTCGGCTGAATGTTCCACAGCATCACAACTCACAAGCAGGGTACGACACCACACACAAATTCGACATTGAGGGCATACACCCTCATCGTCACTGAAGTGACTGGGGCGATGGAGCGAGAACTGCATTCCCAAAAAATGCTTCCAACTGAACCTCGCCCAACAGGGGGCCAATCTGTCGAGTCATTTGGATGGATCTTTGGTCGACGATCTTCCTCACTGATGATGCCTGGCGTTCCTGGCGCTCCGCTGGCGGTTATCCATCCCTATCTCCCCCATCAATGAGCGTTCCTGTTTTCAGGTCATTCAAGAAATCGCTTCAGGTATCGTGACCGTGCTGCATTCCACCGGTAGTCCACCGTCGGCCCCCGCTATGACTCTTCGGCCCGGGAGGGCTCCTCTCTCTGTCAGGCGGAAACACTGGCGGATAAGGTGGGCGGATACCTTCCAGGTTGAACAGGAATCGAGCCGCGATTGTCAGTTTCATTGAAAGAGGGGCAGGAGGAGCGCCCGTGGGCCCCTCTTGTGCCTGCGGGTTGCCAGGGGCATTTTCAACTTGACAATTGACATATGACCGTGTAACCGCTCCAAACCCCTGGATCCGGGGATGAGAGTTCTGCCGTGGCATTTTAACATAGCCCCAGATCCGGCCTCAGAGACCCTTCGTCCTGTGGAAGGTTTCAAGAACTTCCAATCCATCTTCTTCAAATTCACCTTGGTAGGACGGAGAGAAACATTACCTTCAAACCCAGCCCCTGCCAAGACCGTATTCTTTGTTTGCTGACATCATCTGGTTACGCTTGTGTTTTCTACCTATCCACCCAAAAATTGGAACTGTATAGTCACGTCCCTTGTTCCTATAATGTATTTCAATGTTCTTCGCACGAACTCGTGTCGAGCACGGGTTCGTGATAAAGAGACACAGGAGACGGCTGACTGGCGCTGGGTGCACTCGTAAACGTCGGCGGCTGAGGATCCTATCCAGCAACCTGCAACGTTTGTTCCGCTTATTGTACACACTGTGTACAAGCACTCCAAGTCAGGCGCGTGGTGTCCAGAATTTTTTCCTTGTGGAATCTCGGTCGGCCAGGTCGTCGTCGTCGTCGACGATATTGCTCTCAGCAAAACGCCAGTCCTGGACGGGTACAACCCCGCAACATATCGTACAGGTTGTGTGCTTCCAGGAACGCTGTAGACACCTGGATCGAGACGGCGAAGGTTGTCCGTCTTGCCGGCTTCGAATTCCTAACTTTCGGCATTCACCGTCCAGTCTCCCATTGAGCCAGAAACGGACTGCTCAGACTCAAACCCGTCACCAATGGGAATCAAGTCAAAAGTCAGGAAAGCCAGAAGAAGAAGTGGGACCCCCAACAAAAGGAGCATGAAACCCGGAAAACGTCTTGCCCTTGCACTGCATATCCGTTGTTCTGTACCTATCAGGCTATGCCGCTATGGTATCATCTCAGCGCAACCTCAGCGCAACCTTTCAGCGCAACCCTTCGGCTGCAAGGCCCAGAACAAGCCGGACCTGCAAACCGTCCACACAGAGCAGCATCGGTGCAGCATCGGTGCAGCCGCCGGGGAAGGACAACAGGCGAGCGTCAGGTACGGATCCGTCCAGGACCGCCCATGACACGCCCAACCCGACGGTCCGTTCTCGGGGTGTCCCAGGGTACATCCTTGGATCCTTGTAGTTTTGTAGGTAAGAATAATTCAATTGAATCGCCCAATTCCCACGGCATCGATGTGGCTATCACAGCCGATTCGCTCTTTGGCTCTCGGTCGTGCCGCGAACACCACGCTTAACCTTGATCTTATCGCGACCTTCTCATTGGTCGCTTACTTGAAGCTTTTCGTTGAGCCGACGACTTTTTCTTTCAACGTCTTGTCGTACCGTGTTCTTCCAGTGTCTTTCAAATGGTTCGAGTTTTTCTGGTTGAAGGTTTTTTGGGGACTCAAGAGCAATTCTGCGGTCGTGTGTGCCTTCAATTTGCTCTTTGGGCAAGTTGAGAAAAGACCGTAAAAGATCCACTAACGGAATTGGCGGTAGATCATCGCGAAACATGTTAGCCATAGTTCCACCACGCCTTTCACAGAACCCCCCGTTCCTTTTCCGTGAACCCCTGCATATGGCGTTCCCTCGGGCTTGGCGACACATCCACGCCTTTTTCCGTTCTTCCCCAGAGTCTGCGATGTCTTTTGCGCAACCCGCATTTTTCTCGGCTCCTCCCCGCATTCAGATCACTGCTCCCCATGAACCCCGGCCTTTCCCGAGATCTTCCCGTAAGGATGTCAAACAAGTGTGGTTCCCGGTGGTGGTGTCGGCGGTTGCAGCCTCCCCTTTTTTTTTTTTTTTTTTTACCTCCGTCGGTAGCGTCGTTTTCTTGCTGGCAAGGGGCCAAGAAAACCACGTTCCAAAGGACGGGACGGAAATAGACGAGACGTCAAATCATATGCTTTTGTTGTCGTTCTGTTGTTGGCCTTTTCTGCTTTGCCATACCATTCCAAGCCTCCCGCTCGTTGCTCCAATTACGATGGCCAGAAATACGAAATATGTTACAAATAATAATGGGTTTCAGACCGCTTCTTGTCCTTTTTCCCTTTACAACGAAGACACAACTCCCTGTTAAAATGCCTCAGCAAAAAAAGACCTTTTGTCACCGACCTCAGCTTGATTGATTGTTTGGTTCGCGTCCAGTCCGTCAAGTCACTGTGACAGAGACGGGCCGGCTTGGTTCAGTCTCTTTTCCCACTTGAACTCCGCTCTGAGAATGACCGGGCTGATGTGATGTTTTCCCAAAAAGTGCCAAACCCCAACACATGCGTACGTAACAAGTGACTTCCTATCACAAAGTCACAAACCCATTCGACCCAACTGTGGAGCAAGAACATCCACGAGAATGCCACGATCTGACCTGGACCGACCCATGGAGTCCATAATGGATCATGGGGGGCCTGCTAGCAGTGACTAGTCGACTAGTTTTGCTCTGGAACCTTTTGGGGAAACTCGGTCCGTTCTCGTCTTACACGATATGCCGGATACGCTCGTATAGGCATGGCTCTTTCATCTTGCCGTGACCGGTTCCTGGTCTCTACATTCCGATCTTCCTGTTTTACTGTGTCGCTTGATTTTTTGTTGCAAACGATTTTCAAAAGAACGAGCGTTTCGGACCTAGCGAGCCCAATGTCAGTCATATCGGAAAGCCCTTTCCCGGCCTTCCCTCCGGCGTTGCATCTTCATAGCCCGGGTTCATAGCCCAGCCTCAAGACACGAAACCATGGACCGAGATTGCGGATGCCTCGAGCGAAGATCCTGAAAAGGCCAAATTCGCAAGGCCGAGACAGCCTTTACCCTCGTCAAGAACCCTTGCTTTTACGCGGAAGTTACATCTGATCTAGGTCAAACAGATTCGCCGGATGGAATATCCTCCAACCAGCAAACAATCCCATCCTGTATGGTGGTTGCCTCAACTTCGAAATGCAGGTACAGGCTCACTGATCCGGTATGTGCAAGTCTCCGTGTAAATCGATCGGAAACCGAGCGTTCAGCCTTTTGTAAGTACGTCTTCATCTCAGGGTGTTTAGAAATGGACCATGACACTGGGGTGAGTCCAGAGACGGCGGGAAAAAGGCTCAAACTGCTGTTCCTGATCGGAGGCCTGTGAAGCCACAGCCCAAGGACTGCATGTTCAATACTTACCTTACCCTTGAGGTATCTTGCTAGCTTACGGATTTGACATGGAACCACGAGCTACCGTTTGTACACTAGAGGGAATGCTTGCTTTGTCTTTCCCGAGGCACAAACCTTCGGCTAGTTCCAGGGATATTGTCTCGCGAAAACGGGCAAGTTTCTCCGAGACATCAATTACATATGCTCGTTCATGTGTCACTCAATGATCCAGTATTGTACAGGCTCAGGATTCTACCGAACAACACTACCATGTGACTGACCTCCTTCGACTTTAATTATCTAAAGAAGATCATGTACAATAGCGAAGAAAGATCACATGAAATCTTATTCGCGGCAAGAACGGCACAGAAAAGCCTGAAAATACATGAAAAAAAAAAAACCCCAAAAAAAAAAAAAAACCATCTAGGGACACGGAACTGTGTGCATGCCATCACTTAACGATGATAGTCTCAGATATGGTGTTTGTCTGCGACAGATCCTATTACTGGTCATAACAAACGTCCAGAGAGCCAAACAAGGATGGCGGGGGAGCATCATCGTGATCTTCAATCTCCTCAATAGGGTCGCCGCTGTAGTTTGGTAGTGCCCGTATATCTGCCCTCCCGTCATGGGCCCGTTTTCTCGGTCTACCACTTTTCCGTTTAAGACTGACCGGGGCAATGGCTGCCGAAGGACGGTCATTGAGTGATGGGACAGAGTGTTTACCCACAAATGGTCTCGGCGGCGCAAATCGGAACTGTTCCCCCGAATCCGGGGCCCCGGATCGGGATTGAGCTGGTTCAACTGCTAGAGACGCGCCTGTAGATGTGGTTACCGAAACCGCTGCCGAGGTTGACTCTCGGGACGCATCTGACATGGTGATCGTTATGTTCTCGGTTGTCTCAGGCTCGTTACTGATAGGACTTGTGTCAACACAAAGAGGCTCCACGACAACCTTATTAGGACTATTGGCAAGTGGTGGATAACGAGGAATAACAACATGCTCCTCCGCCGAGGCTGAGGTAGGCTGTGAACTCGTTGATGCTGGTTCATGGATCTTTCCGGGGCTTTGGATTGGGTTTTCGATGGCAAAGTCTCTCCCATAAGGCCTTGACACCTCCGCGTTGCCAGAGGAGGACGTTCCAGCTATTGCAATGTTGCTGTCGTGCCCGGAGTGGTCCCCGTCCCCGATGGATGGAAGGCTATTCTCATCGTATGACCGTACATGTCGAGCGGCATCATGTCTTGCTTCACTGAATGCGTCTCGTTCGACCTCTTCACTGTCATCATCCCCAAACACGAATGTCTTCCAAGCATCAATAGGGTCACCTTGATGTAATCCTCTCGTGGGTTCGCATTGGGTCCATACTGGTTGGTTGGAGACAGCGTATATATGCCAGTCTGCATTATTCATTGTTTTTTCGGCACCATATGACGATGTTTCGAGCAATACCGACAATCTTTCCCGGTTTGGAGATGGTGCCGAATGTCCAATCTTGGCAACAGGTCTGTCATATTGACCAAGCACATTCGAATGTGCGTCTGCACTGGAAAGCTGAACTTCAGGCAGAGGAATGTCATTCTCACTGGTACGGAGTGCTTGAGCTGGTGGTGAATACCCTTCGTGCCTTACTTGTCTTTCGCTTACCCCAGGACTGATTCTGGGCTGTGCCACCGACTCATGTGGTTCAGGGTTTGCTTGGGCACCAGGAGCACTGCTAGACTCTTCCAACCACGCCTTCCAGATTGAGTTTTTAGCCTTCTGCGAGGGCGGGACAGGAGATATTACCCGTCCAACCTGAGCAAGATGGCTGGCAGTATTTGCGGAATCCAATGATTCCGAAGAGAGCAATAAGTGACTCGGTATTGTTCGCAAAGGGATTGGATGAAAGATGCTTGGTACCGATGTCACGATATGATGTGTATCATCGCTATCAGTATTTCGTGAGGGTGCCTGTGTAGAAGGATAATCTTCGGCATTTGATGAAAGTTGTCTTCGGACTCGCTTGCGGGGTGGCATATCTCTGGGTTCACAGTCTAATAAACGGAATCAGTATACAGAAGTCATCTTGTCCCGGGTAACGACATACCGCTCGAGCTTCTCATAAAATGTCGACTTTTTTCGGTTGAGGCATTCTGCTTTGGATGCGCAAAGCTTCCACTGCCGATTGTTGAGCTTTCTTTGAGCTGCTTCTCTTGACTTCCAACGCGGATTTGCACATCCGCCCGGCGAAGAGAACGCAAACGTGATGTGTGCTTTTGAGGGTACAGGCCCCGATTGCTCTGGAGAATGTGCGCCGGCTTTTCTTTCGTTGCTCTTGTAGGTTGAGTTGGACCGACATGCTCTGGCATAGGGCGAGGTCGTTTGTTGACTTGGACAGGGGACCGAATCCGGCTTGCACCCCAGTCTTTGCTCGCAAGAAGCCTCTGCCTCAACCTCTCTACCTCTTTTGCGTTTGGGAGCAACCGAGAAGCTGCTGTGTTGGTAGAAGTGGCCTTGCCAACTTGCTCCTTTAAGAACTGGTCGACTGTTGGTAAGAGATGCTCGGACTTCGTAGTATCCTCTGCTGTTGGTGCACTCGCACCCCATCTTCCTCTCCGATGCAATGCGCCGTGGGCAGAGTTTTTCTCAGGGGAAAATGTGTCAGTAGGAGGTTCTGGTAAAGCTGAGCTTGACTGAAGGTATGAAATAGGAGGAGGACCGTTCTTCATAGCCTCCCTTTGCTCAGCTGCTCGAATGTGAGCTTTCGCAAAGTACTCCTTCTGACGTTGCTTTTCTGCATTGGCTTTCCGCAGCTTCCCGCGGCTATGGCGGTACAAGGTTCCCTCGGTCCAGTTCATTTTGAAGAGCTTGGAAAGTCTTCTGGAAAGAAGTAACTGCTCGCATGGCCGTGACCCGGAAGAAGAGTACTCCATTGGGCCCTGAAGTTGTCGAAAACGGATAAAGATATTTGGAAAGTAAATGGCTTAAAGAGGGCCCATTAAGGCCGACTAGAGGGGGTAAGCGAGTGACAAAGGCTTCGAAAGTTGAGTGGGAAATTGTCCAGGCCTGTATACCGTATCGATGCTGTGAGTGTAGTGTTTTGGATAATGCACTCGGCGTGTTGGAAGGGAGAGAGTTCGGAAAGAGTGGGAAAAATTGAGCAGACGATCCGGACCGAGGAAGCCCACCGTGAGCTTCATATCAAAGTAGACGAGGAAGCCGCGATCGCTGCCTATGATGTGTGGTGGTGTTACGTTCCTTCCGCAGCTTGAACAGAGAGTCCGAATATGGAAAGTGAGCTCGGTGTAAGTGGGAAGTACCGATGTACCAGTGTGTGGCGGTTGCCCACTAAACACACCCCGTCCAAATGAGGCTCACTCCTGTTGTGGCTCAGTTGCAAGTGGAAGGAACTTACGTAATCTTACCCCCACCTGTCCCCCACTTGCAGTCGGCGCGGGGTCGCTGCGTTCGGCTTCTGTGGGTCATCTAGAACGCAGCTTCCGTCCGCGGGGCCACGTCCCGCCGGAAGCTCCAGCACGGAGCACCGACATCGCGGAACCCCTCTCCACTCTTCCCTCCCATTTCATCCGTCCTTTCCTGCTCCCGTCAGCACTGCAATTCGCAAACCATAATGCGAACAACCACTTCGCGCTCCCTACGAATCTTCACCAACTCTCTTATCGCAAGCTTCACCCGACCGAAAAGCTCGACCTACCACCACCAGCCATTTTCTGCCCTTCCCACCACCACCCGTCTACTCCTTCACTCTCAAATCCGCAAGATGGCTTCCTCCACCAAGCACCCGATCCTCCTCAAGAAGCCCGTCAAGCTAGCTTGCATCCAGCTTGCCAGCGGCGCCGACAAGCCCGCCAACCTCTCGCATGCCGCCGACAAGGTGCGCGAGGCCGCTTCGGGCGGCGCCAACATTGTCGTTCTGCCCGAATGCTTCAACTCTCCCTATGGCTGCGACTTCTTCCCCTCGTACGCCGAGCAGCTCCTCCCTTCGCCTCCGACTGCCGAGCAAAGCCCGTCCTTCCACGCGCTCTCCGCCATGGCTCGCGACAACGGCATCTACCTGGTGGGCGGATCGATTCCCGAGCTCGCCATCGAGGAGGGCACGGAGGACAAAAAGACGTACTACAACACCAGCTTGGTTTTCGGCCCCGACGGCAAACTGCTTGCGTCACATCGCAAAGTGCACCTGTTCGATATCGATATTCCGGGCAAGATCAAGTTTAAGGAGAGCGATGTGCTGTCGCCCGGTAACAGCGTGACGCTGGTGGATCTGCCCGACTACGGCCGCATCGCCGTGGCCATCTGTTATGATATCCGATTCCCGGAGCTGGCCATGATTGCAGCCCGGAAGGGTTGCTTTGCTCTCGTTTATCCGGGCGCGTTCAATACCACAACCGGTCCGCTGCATTGGCGGCTGCAGGGACAGGCGAGGGCCATGGACAACCAAATCTACGTGGCCCTATGCAGTCCGGCGAGGGATACGAGCGCGGGTTACCATGCGTATGGTCACAGCCTGATCGTTGACCCCATGGCGCAAGTATTGGTAGAAGCGGAGGAGAGCGAGACGATTGTGAGCGCCGAGCTTGACGGAACGAAGATTGAGGAGGCGAGGTCGGGCATCCCTCTGAGGGATCAGCGGAGGTTTGATATCTATCCCGATGTGAGCCAGGCGAAGGTGAGCTTTTGAATCGCCGGGCTCCGTTGTAGTGTATTGATGTAAATGTAACATCCTGAACATTTGGTCATTCGTATGACGGTCACATCAATTTCTGATTTGTACATACGTTGCGAGGCGAATCCGATATATTTTGGTTCAAAAAGTTCCTCGCGCGCAGGGTTACCGAAGAGGGCCATGTTTCCAGAGCACCCTTTCCCTGCGCTGACGCCGCTATCTTTGGTCGTGGCTAGAAGCACATTGGAGATCCGCCAACATATCTCGACTATCCCCCCTTCCCATGCCTGGAAACAGTGCTATACAGTTCTGGCCATGCAGATTCTGTGCCATGACCACGTCATATCGTCATCACCAATTTTTGTTTATCTTTCGTCAAAGCAATCTCTTTACTCGAGAGCCTTCTTGGCGAAGGTGGGGAGAATGAAGCTGGCCTTGTGAATCTCGGAGTTGTAGTAGCGGCAGAGCTTCTCCTCCTCCTCCTGGGACCAGGAACGAAGAGGAACCTTGACGTTGGCGTTGGGGTCCTTGGAGCAGACCATGAAGCCAATCTGGCCGGAGGGATAGGTGGGAATGGTGGTGTAGGCGTACTCGGCGACGGGGAAGACCTCCTTGCAGTCCTTCTTGAGCTTGGTGATGAGAGGAAGGTGGAGCCACTGGTTCTCAGCTGTTTGCACGAAGGTGTATTAGCGATTGAGGTTTCAAAAGGTGCGAGGTCGTTTGACATTTGACAGAGGAGATGATTGGAGACAATAACAGCGCAAACAGAATCCGAATCCAAGAGGAAATTCGTCATATGTGTGAAAGTCGAGACGAACTACCACTAGGTAGGTTCCTGAGGGACCGCATAGGATTGAAACAGGCAGGGTGAATGCCTGGCCTAAAACCAATTCCACTCAGGGCTCGATCTTTCTCGAGTAAAGGAGACGTACAACCTTGTGTGGTAATAACACCACCCTCGCGGAGGGCGTCGTGGAGAAGCTGGAAGTAGGGCTTCTGGAAGAGAGACTCGGCGGGACCCTCGGGGTCGGATGAGTCGGTGATGATGACATCGAAAGTGTTCTTGAAGTCCTCGAGGAACTTGAAGCCATCGCCAACGTGGACCTTGACCTTGGGGTGCTCGAAGCCAGCAGACATGTGGGGGAGGAACTGCTTGGAGAGACGGATGACAGCCTGTGACGGAAGAAAGGCGGTTAGCGAGCGGATCGGATGAAGAGTCAGTGATCTGCGGATCGGATCAAACATACCTCATCGATGTCGCAGAGGATGGCCTCCTCAACGCAGTCGTGCTTGACGACCTCACGGAGGACACCGCCATCACCACCACCGATAACGAGGACCTTCTTGGGGTTGGGGTGGGAGTTCATGGCGAGGTGGGTGATCATCTCCTGGTAGGAGAACTCATCACGCTCGGTGCACTGGATGACGTTGTCGAGGACGAGGACGTTGCCATAGTCGGTGGACTTGAAGATCAGGACATCCTGATACAAGCTCTTCTCGTGGTGGAGGACCTTCTCGACCTTGAGGGTCATGGCCTGGCCAGGCCACATGTTGGAGATCTCGCGGAACCAGCCATCTGTTCTGTGTGGTTAGCCAGTCTGCCACTGTCTCACACAAGCCAAATCCGCATGACACCAGTGTACCATCCAGACATATCAATATGCATCCTGTTGTCTTGCTGCGAATGGGATGTATGATGAGGTGCATTGGGACGAGGAAGAACAACAGGTCATGCTGGCGCAATAGCCACGGGCCCTCGACAGCAACAGCATCGCGATCCCCCGTATTACCGTGCTGCAAGACAACAAGACATCCAACGTGCCATTACTGTTGTCATGATTGCGCACACCATGTGCCGTGAAGCTTGGTATAAGCCGACTCATGGAGGGGTGTTGCGTGTGCCACAGGAGCGCCGGTTTGGCATTGCACATGGCGGGGTTGCGATAGCTTGCGGCCCGCAATGAGGTAGTTCCCGTCCATGGGATTATGGATGGAGGGGTAGCAAGCCGGTGCAGCGAGAGACGGCCGTCAACGGGAGAACACGTACCCTGGATCGTGGGGTGAGCAATTTCGGACATCTTGAAAGGTTGATAGAGACCGGTCGACCTGGAGAAGAAGCGGTTGTTGAACTGGCAGGAGGATGTCAGGATTCGAGTCCTGGGGAAGCAGCGACGGAGTAGGAAAGCCAACGTGAAAACTCAATTCCCTTGCGTCCTGAGGAGGGGCCAGTGACCACACACAATTCGCACTCTATAAAGGTCCAATCACACCAATCACGCAGGTCTCTGCAACAAAAATTTTCTGGACCTTCCCCCCAGCACTACGACCTATGAGCGAATAAAAACGTGGTTGACAGTGCAACTGTGGAGACATTGTACACAAGCCGTTGCATTTGAAAGTGCAGCTGTGCGTGCAGATTGAGTGCAGAAGCACGTGGAAAACAACTGGATGGTTGCCAGGAGCAACTGAACGTGAACCATCGAGCTTCGTGAGCACAGGACAATTTCCATCCCAATGCCAAGACCACGATAAGGTACAATCCCAGAAAGTCTAGCGTGTAAAACCTTCTGAAAGCACTCCAACTCTTGTTTTGATTTCCTTTTTTTTTTCTTCCTTTTGCATGTATTCTCGACTACGAGAAGAGACCTGATACTTCCGCTCTATGCGAACTTCTGATACATCCATCATACGTTTTCCATGTGTTCGGTCCAAGGCGTTCGAGGTTTTTTGCGGCCTTTGAAGCCTTGGGGCGAATAACAACGGCCTGTACGTGGAATGACCGAATACATCTATAGGACCGGAAGGATGCCTTCAGTTGGCACTTCAGTTCAACTCACCTACCAATACACGATGTCAAAGTAGCTAGATCCATATACGGTACACTGAAACTGGCATGCCGTGGGTCATCCCGGGAGCTCGGCCGATAAGGACGAGACACGAGCAACAGTATCTGCCAGCATATTTCCTTTTGGTCCCAAAATGGTCATCGGCTTCGGGCGTAGCGTCATCGCTGGCTAGGACATGGCGCTTGTGCTGTGTACCAGCACTGCTGCAGAAGGTTGGGGAGGTAAGACTTATTTGTACCACATATCGTGAGCGGTCAGGCGAACGAGACATGGCGGGTCGATGCCGGAGAGCTACGCAGGATGAAGCACTCAGCAATGCGTTGACGAGTGGCCTGGATCCAGCGCATCTCGAGAAATCCCGACTGCAGTCAGTGATCTCACTATGCTATGGTTGAGAGCCGCGGCGTGTGAGATCCGGCATGACGACGGCGTAGACGTGGCTCTCGATTGTGCTTCAAGGTTTTCTTCCTTCCTCGACGCTGAAGGCTTCAGACCGATACTCTCCACTACAGCTTGTACCGGTCGAGGTCTTGGTCTTCGACATTCGCCCAAACAATTTCACAAGAGGCTGAAGGGAAATTATTCCCAAGTACGGTCGCTGATGTCGATCTCATGCATGGATCGGGCTCGATGAAGACCACGGAGCGAGACAGATGGAGGGTGAGAGCGGTAGCCAGCACGTTTCATGTCGTATAACTTCGATCAGACACTGCAACCAAGCAGGGTCGAACCTTGATATCCTAGAATTCGGGTTAACGGACCATATCATATAGCAAGACATATTATTTACAGACAGCACAGTGAAATTGTATGGTGGGTTGTACCATGGCTGTGAGCATAGCTTGCTCTCCACGTGGTGGTGGTGATGGTGCTTGGCTGCCAGATCAGGATATGGATCGACAAAAGTAAGATATGCAGTCGGGGCAGTGTACGACAAAGGTCTCAAAAGTTTATATGAATTCAGGAGGGCATCATCGCAAAAAACTTCGCGGGCCAATCTGCTCCAGATCAAAAAGCAATCTGTAGTCGTCAGCAAAAGGAGCCGAGGATGCAATTTGTTCTGAGTCCCTTGGCGAGCCTGGGCCGGTAGAACATTCTTCTGTCGCTGTGAGGGTGTATTACGCCATTAACGGCTCTAGTTGCCCTGGATCCACCGATGCCGATCATCATAACGGCGTCCGGGTCCGTTGTCAACTTACACTAGAACAACGGAGTGGTTCCCTGAACCTGACGGGGCCGGCGAGCGGCGAATGTTCGTATACTGTGCTGGAACCGAGTGCAACACATTATGGCATTTTCTGGTTTCCGAACTCTCGGCACGGCTTGCTTTCACAGGCTCAAGAAAACCAAACGACATATTGATGTTAGTGTAATGGCAGGGTGGCGGGCCTCAGAATGTCAACATCAAGAAAGCGATTGCAAATGTCCCCATTGCCCCATGTTGTAGTTTCCTTGTTAGAGACAGTTTAGTTATACATAGTAGGATGGTACTCCGCGAGTCATCGAGGTTTCGGGGCGCCAGGCTTTTCTTACACTGTAGAAGAAGGGAGTTGAGAGGTTGTTCCCAGCTCCCTAGCCGCACGACAGCCCCCAAGTAGCTCTATCTTTATTTCAAGCACCCACTCTGAAGAATTGCACCAACCCAAATCGAATTTCACCAATTGGTTATTCAATGCCCACACTCCTCCGCAAAATTCAAGTCCAATGCCAGACTGCCGGTTCTGGCTGTTCAATTTTTTAGAGGTACCGGCCTCCTTTTCGAAGAAAGGTTCACAGCTAGTAATATCGACAATCTGCCCCTGCATCTGCCGCTAGCACAGGCAACGCCCGCACACGCAACTGCCGTGATATCCACCACCGGGACGATCATCACCCTTCCTGGCGTCTCGACCAACGTCCTTTTGATGGTGAAAATGCTTCATGAATCCAGGACAAGGCTTGCCTGCTAAGAAAATGGTCCACGCGGCCTTCAGTCCAATGTTCGCTGAAAGAGATGGCAATGTCTCCTATTTGCAGTTCGTCGTCGTTTTTGTCCTGGATGCTTTTTCTCGTGCAGGGACATCCCATGTACTGTAAAGTCCAAGACCTAGAGTTTCTGCGGACATCTGGACTTTTCATCAACCCATCGACCATATTTGTTTCTTTTTGTTTCTTGGAGCTCTGTTACCGCCCGGCAAACTGCCCGGTAAACTTGCATATTGGAATCGTCCAGGCCCAAGATAAACTGAGACATTCCATCTCGATAGGTACGGATAGAGAAGCGAAAGCCCCTGGGCTCAAAGAAGGTTCTTACGCTTGGCTGCTCTTGCCCTCCCATGACCCCCAAAACAGGGTCAAGAACAACCTGAAAGTGGTCCGGCCTGCCATAATGTTTTGGAGACGAAGGCGAGCCGGGAGTCAAGCCTGAAAAGAATGAGTTGTCGCTTCCAGTCATTGTGACACTGTGCTGCAAGCTTGATAATCCGGGGCTCCTGATTCCATCCTGTGAACCAGCCGCATCCGCGAACCCCTTCGACTTGCTTTGCTCATGGCTTGTCATGGGTCAGTGCTTCACGAGGACGAGCCCCCCACCGGGGAAATGTTGGAAGGGGTCCAGCGAACGCTATTGGTTGGAGGCCATGCGACGCTCCACCAGCCTGGCTTGTCGTCAGGGCGCCAAGGCTCGCGCAGTCAAACTAGTTTAGACAGGGTCTGCGACAGGACGGCAGGAACCAACTCAGGGGGAAAGGTCAAATGTCTGTGTAGTGTAATTCTGTGAGGCTAGATTATTCAGCTGGGGAAGAAAGGGGAGAATCGGAGAAGATCTGGAGAATGATTGCGGGTAAGAGGCGATGCCATTCCCAAGATGGGATATACGGATGAGCAAAGTTGGTCGGGGGTTTGAGGGTTGGTCATCGTGGAGTCGTTGGAGATGGTCTGTCCCTCGGGCAGCGTACCCCTAACTCGTCGACTCGTGCCAGCCATGGCCCCGAACAAGCTCTAGGTAGGTAGTGATTTAGCAGGCCATGACAGCCCGACTGAGCTTCCCAGTTTACAGTAGTGTATGTCTACGACGATATGAGCATCTGGATATACTCTCTTGGGACTGCCCTGAACACACACCTGCAGATTCCAGCGAGGCGGGCGGCGGGAGGGTCGCAGTGTTTCAAAGTTCGTCTCCCATCTCTGGATGGCCGATTGCGTACCTGTCGGAATCGCCACCGTCATCTCCCGTCAGAAAAGACGGAAAACGTTCGCTTCCACTTGTGGAAACTTTCTGATCCATCATTGCCATTCCAAGTGCCGACGACCGTTACCCGGAGTTATTGGATGCTTGGCAATAGTCCATGGTTTGAGAAAATGAGAAGGGAAAATATCTATCCACTTCGCCGTCATACTGTGCTGTTAGATTCGGATTTCTGCAGTTGTTTGGATCTTGAGCTCTTGCTGTGAGGCGTTGATGTCTTCCGGCTCCCCTTTTGCCATCTATCGTCTTCGTCTGCGGGCGGCCAAAATGTCCGATTATGGGTGCGATCTGCTTCCGGTGTTTCGGGGCCATGTGGTGTGGTTGGAAGCTCTTTGCCAGGGGAATCTCAAGGAACGGTGACGGATCCGTCCACGCCGTCCATCGGGTGACTGTGGTGTGCTCGTTTCTCGTCGTCGTCCTCACTCTCGGGACGGCTTTCTTTTGGTTAGTATTGTGCATCCTTACCTCGATTGGCCCCCTGGCTCCCTGTGGGTGGTGGTGGTGGTGGTGGTGCATGTGCGGACATGGGGCAACAAGGGACTCCGAAACAGCGGACAGAATCGAGGAAACGTTCCACCTTGATTAATTGCCAAAGTTGCCCTAGTGGACGTTCTAGCGTCATGCTAAAGCGACCCCGACCATGTGCCGTTTTCTCTCAAGTCCCCGTTGGGACATAGCAATTTCTTTTAAGTCTCAAAAAGTGCCTGAGGTGGTGTTGCTGCAAAAAGCGAAGCCACGAGTGACATGCAGGGCGGCCGTGGTCGCGGGGTCCACCATGTGCACTGCCGGTGCACCCCCTGCCTCCCATGCCCTGAACGCCCGCGTCAGGTCCTGCAGTGTCGTTCTTCAGAAGTGAACTTTCTCCAGCCTGATCTTGTCAAGATCGGTACCTAGTGCATGCCTTCTGTTTGAAATGGAATCTTGAGGATTGGGGTTCTTGATTGCATCAATCTTCACTTCCGTGTGATGCGCAAGAAATGCCCAAATCGAGACCATTTCTTAAATGTCCTTGTTGGCACTAACTGCACGGCCGCTGCCCTGAGCACCACCAAGACGGGAGAGTGACACCCCAAGGCATGGAAGGCACTCGCGCACTGCACCTTCGAGGCAGCTTTGAGCGAGTGGCAGGAGCGACGGAACTGTGTGGGTGGCTCCCACCACACTCGCTGTCTGTTCCACTCACCTCCACCACTCACTGGGTTGTTGTTCAGAGGCCACTCCCTGACCGGCGCAGCTGGAGGCCAGGCTGTGAGCGAAGGCAACAGGAACCAAGCGGAAAGGCCGGGGAACATCACTCGGGGAAGGAGGGCCCTCGAGATAATATGTACACTAATACGGTTTTAGGTACTCTACTGGGTAGTGCTTGCCTCCTGTGCCGGCCTTGTCCATGCTTCATTCCCGTCCGTCGCCGTTCGTTGCCCGCCTGCCCGCCCATGCTTTTTCTGATCTCCGACGGATGGTGTGATCGTCCCTGTCTCCATTGCTACATCGTCGCTTGTCCCGGGTTCACGAGCGGCCCTGCCATTTCTGCATTGCGGTGATTTCACTAGTCCGGCCTGCTTTATCTCGCTGCAGAGCTAACTTCCTTGCAATTGTTGTCGATGCTACATAGAAGCCGCTCACATCCTTTTTTGTCTTTGCCCGGCTTTCTTATTTTCCCTCCCCCTTCCCACCCACGCGCACCCTTTTTCTACTCCCGTTTCTAACGGTCTGATCTGCGTCGGTCTCTTTGTATCATCTCGTCCACGCTTTTCCCACGAGAACAACTGCGGTATCGATTTTGTTCGAACCCGGACGCCTCAAGACTAGAAGCTGCCGGTGCTAAACGCAACCACACTTGCCCGTCCCGTCGAGGCCAAGCCACCGACCGCATACATAACGATCGATTCCGGCATCGTCCACTGACTGGGCCTCGACATAATCGAGAAGCGACTCGACCCAACGACACCCAAGATATATATCCACAGCTTCACAAAGGCACTTGTGCTGTATTAGCTGTCATCGTCGGCCCGGACAAAGACAAGAGTCCGGACAGTTGATTGCCCATTGCCGATCAGGATCTCGCCGGATCTGGCATTCCAGGACTCCATACGCATCTCTCATCATTGCGGCCCACACTATCGCTGTCGGCGTGCAGGCGAATCCCCGCTGTATTATTGACCAGAGCTCCGCCTGAAACGTCTAAAAAGCGACAGCAGGTCTCGCTTGCTGGGTAACTTGGATCTTTCCCGATCCTCCGAAAAGTCATTCCGCCTCTGCAACACGGATCCAACACATATACCATCAAGATGTGTTTTGGGGGTCGTGGGAAGGAAGATGAGGCTGAGGCCTCCCGGTCGCGCGAGCTAGACAAGCAGATCCGCGCGGATGAGAAGCGCCTGTCGAAGGAGGTCAAGCTGTTGCTATTAGGTACGGATCTCCAGTTGTTATTAGGCCCTGCATTGCGACTATCGCGTGCGTATGCGACCATGGCGACTCTAACCTTTGGCATCGATAGGAGCTGGTGAATCCGGAAAGTCTACGATTTTGAAGCAGATGAAGTTGATCTATGCACAAGGTTTCAGCAAAAGTGAGAAGCTGGAATGGAGGCCTGTTATTTTCGCCAACATTCTGCAGTCGTTCCGATTGATCTTTGATGCGATGAATGAGTTCAACATCAAGCTGGAGGATGAAGATAATGAGGCAAGTTTAATTCAGTGGCCCTTGATATCTGAGTCTCCTCAACTAACTTGAGTACCTACAGAAGAATATGGTGCAAATGATGGTCGACTACGAAATGAGGGGAGACGAGCCTCTACCACTAGAATATTTCGAGCCAGCGAAGAAGCTTTGGCAGGATTCAGGCGTCAGGCAAGCTATCGAGAAGGGCAATGAGTTTGCGTTGCATGACAACCTTGAGTAGTATGTGTTCGCAGTTCACTCTCCGTGTTTCTGCATCTCGCTAACCTATCATCCAGCTTCTGCTCGGACCTGGACAGGCTATGGGACAGGAACTATGTTCCTAGCGACCAGGATTTGCTGCGCTCGAGGCTACGGACGACTGGTATCACCGAGACTGTTTTCGACCTGGGCCAACTTACATACCGTATGTTTGACGTCGGTGGCCAGCGGTCGGAGCGGAAGAAGTGGATTCACTGCTTTGAGAACGTCAATTGCTTGCTGTTTTTGGTAGCTATCTCGGGTTACGATCAGTGCCTGGTTGAAGACAAGGACGGGGTGCGTCTAACCCCCGCATGTTGTTGAGAAGGTGGATGCTAACCTTTGCGCAGAACCAAATGAACGAGGCCCTCATGCTCTGGGAGTCGATCGCCAACTCCCACTGGTTCACAAAGTCGGCCTTGATTCTATTCCTCAACAAGATCGACCTTTTCAAGGAGAAGCTGCCCCGAAGCCCGATAACGAACCACGGCTTCACTGATTATCATGGTCCCCCGGACGATGCTAAGCAGGCCAGCAAGTACTTTATGGACAAGTTCCGCGCGCTGAACCGGAATCCGGACAAGGAGATCTATGGGCATTTCACCAACGCGACCGATACCAATCTTCTGAAGATTACCATGGGTTCCGTACAGGACATGATCATCCAGCGGAACCTGAAACAGCTTATCCTGTAAGGGGATATTCATATACTGGGCTTGCACATCCGATACATCTGCTTTCGCAGCACATCGCCCCCGGTGAAGTGAACTAGCAAACTGCTGGTTGTGGATGTATCAACTTCCCTTCCTCTTCACGAGCCGTTTCATCTGTATAATCGACCTAATTGTGAATAGGATCTAAACCTATAGCGCTTTAACCTCGGCCAGAAACTTCCGAGGAGACGACCATTCGTGTTGCATTTCCCTTGCATTTTTACCGACCCAGAACCCTCCGAGCACTTCCGCTTTGAGACCCCCCACCGGCGTTCCGTTCACATGTATATTACCAGCTTCCCGCTCACTACATTTTCTCTCTATATCCTGGAGGTTGCGGATCTCTCACTATCCTACGACTCCGACCATTAAACCCTTACCTTTCGTCATTTTCGAGCCATCTTCTTTTTCTGCTTATTCGACATTGCACAAGCGTCTCTTGCAGCTTGGGCGGTCAGCATTTTTGGGCCGTTTCTTTATCCTTTTCCTCGTTCGCCCTGTTCGCCTTGTAGCAGATTGTGGCCCCTGTTGGGGGGTACGGCGGCATTTGCTTTTGCAAAAATCAAATTTTTTTTTTTTTTTTTTTTTTTTTTTTTTTTTTTTTTTTTTTTTATTTTTTTTTTTTTTTTTTTTTTTTTTTTTTTTTTTTTCTTTTTTTTTTTTTTATAATTTTATTTTTTTTTTTTTTTTTTTTTTTTTTTTTTTTTTTTTTTTTTTTTTTTCCTTTTTTCCATTGACCCTGCGCGGCTGGTGGAAGATGTCCTTTCTCCTTGGCTCCGATTACGACCTAGGGAAACACGTTTTCAGATTGGCGAGGGGAGGTTCGTCGCTACATCTTTATTTGTCTTTGTTCGCCAGCTTGATTCGGATTTGGATATACCCGAAGAGCTTTTCGTGTGGGTTTGTGGAGGTACGAACGAAGGAGGGATGACTGGGACTTGGAGATGACATAACGAATCAATCACCTCTCCCTCACGTTGGTCGAGTATCCCAGCGGTGTCTACAGAGAGAGGTTCATTGAGCACAAGAGCTATTCTCGATGATGATGTGGAGGTCAGACAGCAATGAATCAAAAGCGAATCACCTTCGAGTTCCAGTCCCATCGAGCAAGTCATGACACTATTTCCGCCCCGAGCCGCGTGTGTTATCGAAGAAGACAGAGGCTACAAGGTAGCTTAAACCATTAACGCTAGTGAATGAGAAGCTGCACCATTCTCTGGCTCCGCAGCTTGGTCGAGGTTTGAAGGAGCGATGTAATGTCGTATCGGTAATCATGTTGCTGCGGTCATTGCTACTGTATCTAGAGAATTATGATGCTCCTGGTGATAGCGAGCGAGCCGACTTTACCGTACCCTGTAGGACGGTTCGCATATATGGTTGATCGAGATTCATAGGTGACATAGCACGTGCGACGTAGCGATTGACTGCTGAGGCTGTGGATGGGAAACTATTCGGCCTGTCCCGTAGTTCCCTTGTCTCAGAAATAGACGTGACCTACATATCCAGTTCACTGTGATAGTTACATTTGTACGTGTCTTGGATGTAGACAGGAACTGCTCCCTCCGCTAGATGCTGGACCAACACGGCAACACTTTAGCTGGGACCGGTCTCACTGTTCGAACCGCCCACGTTGTCCACATTTCTCCTAGAGCAACCCAACACAAACAGCACGTGGCAGTTGCGGAACGTTCAGACTTCAGACGAACCCCAGTTCGCCTCATGCCCAGTTTGTGATGTGCAGATAAAGGAAAGGTGAAAAGTCAAAAGACACATGGCTATTGTGGGGAATCACCAGATTTGACGTTCGTCCAACTGACGAGATACCCACAATGGATTCCACGAAGCGTTTCATGCTCGGCTGGAAATGGGTCAACGTCGCCATTCCGCAGAACGTTTATTCATTGCGCTGGATATGCTCGTATTGTTCGTCTTCATAAGGGAATTGTTGCGGTGCTCAGACCATATTCATTTAATGATTGTAATCCTTCTGAGGTGCCACCAGTCTCTGCTTTTTCCCTCGCTCGCGCCCGCTAGTTTCCTCTTTCCCTTTTGGGGACTCTCCTTCTTTGTGAAAAGCAAATAGCTTCCAGGTTCGATATCAGGGTTCCTACGGCATGTAGCTGGTACGTAATTGTCCAACATCCCTCGAAGTCCGCGATTACGTACGTACAAGTATTTCCGAGGCGGGTGCGGTGATGGTCGGTTGGTTTCATGTTTCACGCTATCCCCGTTCGTCCCAACACATCCTGATGCTGGAATCTTCAATGTGAAGTTCACGTCGAACCGATGAGAACCTCCCGCTTTCGGTTCGTACTTGCTTTCTGCATGCCCCTCGAGTTTGCTTGGCCCCATCCCTGCGTCGCGTGGGGGGACGTCACGGGGCTGCTGGCTGCTGCTGCAGGGACAGGATTCAGGGCACCTTTCTGCACGCACCTTAACCTTGGCATCCATGGGATAGCAATCCAGCATCAGTCCACTGCATGAAGGACCTCGGTGAGGACTGTGAGGTTGCTGTTGGCTGTTGGTGCTGCCCGTCAGAGCTGTCAAGCTGTCATTCACAAGTAGAACTGTCTGTGCGGTGCAGAAAGTTCCCAGTTGAAGGCTGCCTTTCCATTGAACGTGAAAGCTATGTGCTGTTTGATAGGTGCCCTCTCGAAGTGCCCCTTGAGGTGCCCCTCAAAGTGCCTGTCAAGACCAGTCGCAAGGTGTAGCGGCACGGGAGCTGTCTGCACCGGCGGGCTGCGCCTGAGACTCCGGGGCGTTGTACAAGTCGAGGCCGCTGGAAGCGCTCGTTGGACGGCGCGCTCAGAAGTGGCTGCCGCGTGGGCTCAGCGCGTAAATATACCTAAACCTGTGTTAAACGCGTTCGGTTTCCGGGGCCCGAGTCGGCGTCCGGCCAACGAGTTGACGATGACCGTTCATCCTCTCAAGACAACACGGAGAAGGTTTCCGGTCGAGACGACCGGCCTCAACTTCCCTGAATCTCAGGAACTGCGCCATTATTGGAGTTCTTTCGTTTTCGAAACCGCTCGTTGATATTGCGCTCGTTTGGCAACTCTTTGATACCGTCAGAGTTTGCTGTTTGCAACCTGTCTCTGACAACCTCCCCGCTTCTGTTTACATCTTTGGCAACTGTTGTCAATTCTTACAACTAGGACGATCGTATCAAACATACGGAACCCACCGAGGACTGATTCATCACAAAGCAGTACTTCTCAAAGAAGACCAATCGAATTCTTGTCGGGGCCAGCTGAGTTTGTCTTAGACGCGCTGGACTCCTTCGGATACCGATTTCAAGGACTTGATATGTTGAAGATGGAATAGGAGTTTATTCCACCGAATTTCACTACAAAGTGTACTTTTAATCGGCGGCTCACTATTCGGATTGAGTAAAAATCAAGAGTGTTCAAAGGGTACGGGGGGCTAACACCACCTCGACATCAACTGTCAACATGGCAAGCGCAGAATATCAAAAGGTAAACGCCGCCGCTTCTACTGGCGAGCATGTTTCCGGCGATTCTGTCCCTAGTGGTTCTCCTCCGCCGGATGCCAAATCAGGAGGCGGTTCATGGATCACATGCCACTTCCCTTTCCTTGGGACGAAGCGCGGGATTGCCATAACCATGGTGGTCATCCTCGTCATTATCGGTGGAGGTTTAGCAGGACTGGCAGCTCTACCAAAGAAAGCAAACAAAAGCGCAGCCGGGGCGGGAGAGGGGGCAGGTGACCCAGGAGATTCGATCACCAGTGACGAACATTTTTATGGCCAGTCACCGCCCGTCTATCCTTCACGTACGTACGCAGGCTTCATTTCGAATCGGTGAAGTTTACGGGTTCACTGTTGAAGATAGAAGGCTAATTCACCACACAGCAAACATGACCGGCACCGGAGCTTGGGCATCCCCGTTGAAGAAGGCCAGGGAAATAGTTGGCCGAATGACACTTGATGAGAAGGTACTAGCTGCCATATATTGAGATGGCAATGTTATTGGGCTTGTTTCGAATTACTTTTCTGACATATTCGCCACCACACAGGTCTACCTAACGACCGGCGTCCCATCTAATACGAGTTGCTCTGGCTTCATCCGGCCTATATCCCGTGTAGGTTTCCCCGGAATGTGCCTGAGCGATGCCGGGAACGGCCTGAGAAATACCGATTTTGTCAGCAGTTGGCCGAGCGGTCTCCATGTTGGTGCGAGCTGGAAAAAGTCACTTGCACACCAACGAGGCACCGGTATGGGCAGCGAGTTCAAGAAAAAGGGGGTGAATGTTCTCCTTGGGCCCGTTGTTGGGCCGATGGGCCGCGTGGTGCTAAGTGGCCGCAACTGGGAAGGTTTGTTCACTCACTGTCAATGAACGCTATATAGGGTTGAGTGTTGATATTCATGGACTAGGGTTCTCTTCCGATCCATATCTATCAGGGGCCCTTGTTTACGAAACTGTAAAGGCGGTTCAAGACGTTGGAGTTATTACCAGCGTCAAGGCAAGTTAATGCCCTCATGTTCGAAAAGTGAACAGTCCGCTAATATCACACCAGCATTATATCGCTAACGAACAAGAGTCAAACCGAATGCCTGCCAACGGCATGGAGTCCGTATCATCAAATATTGATGACAAAACGATGCATGAGTTCTATCTGTGGCCCTTCCAGGATTCCCTTCGTGCCGGTACAGGTAGCATCATGTGTTCATATAACCGGCTGAACAACTCGTATGGCTGTGCAAATAGCAAGTCTCTCAACGGCTTGCTGAAGTCAGAACTCGGTTTCGAGGGGTTTGTGGTCTCTGACTGGAATGCCCAGCATGCTGGTGTTGCCACGGCTTTGGCAGGCATGGACATAAAAATGCCGGGAGGCGATGACTTCTGGGGATCTAAGCTTATGGATGCTGTCAAGAATGGTTCGGTTCCTGAATCCAGAGTTGACGACATGGCAACTAGAATCATTGCATCTTGGTATAAGATGGGCCAGGACAAAGATTTCCCTACACCCGGTCTCGGCATGGCCAGCGATCTTACCAAACCTCACAGCATAGTTGACGCCAGAAACTCAACGTTCCGTTCCACGCTATTTGACGGCGCAGTTGAGGGTCATGTCCTCGTGAAGAACACGCGCAATGCACTACCCCTGAGCAAGCTCAAAATGCTCTCTGTCTTTGGGTACTCCGCCAAAAACCCCGACCACAATGGTCCAACAATTGGTTCATCTGCGTGGGTGTTCGGGGCAGAATCATTCAACTACGACGAGTTCAGCAACGGATTCTTTGGCAGCGCCGCCGTAGGTAACACCCCCATCGCCTTCAACGGCACGCTCTACTCCGGCGGTGGCTCTGGTGCCACCTCGCAATCGCTCGCCGTTTCCCCCTTCGAGGCCATCGTCCACCGCGCCTACGAAGACGGCACCGCTCTCTTCTGGGACTTCCACAACGGCAATCCCGCCGTCGACCCAGCCTCGGACGTCTGCCTCGTCATCGGCAACGCCTACGCAACCGAGGGCGCCGACCGCCCCGGCGCGCGCGACGGCTACACCGACGGGCTCATCAAGCACGTTGCCGACCAATGCAACAACACCATCGTCGTCTTCCACAACGCCGGCATCCGCCTCGTCGACCAGTTCATCGACCACCCCAACGTCACCGCCCTCATATTCGCCCACCTCCCTGGCGAAGCATCCGGCAAGGCGCTCGTCTCGCTGCTCTACGGCGACGTAAGCCCCTCCGGCAAGCTTCCCTACACCGTCGCCCGCAACGAGTCCGACTATGCCGTTCTCGGACCCGATCTCCCCGGCGCCGGCATGTTCCGCAAGTTTCCCCAGAGTAACTTCTCCGAGGGCGTGTTTCTTGACTACCGCCATTTTGACGCCAAGAACATCACGCCACGCTACGAGTTCGGCTTCGGCTTGACTTATACCACTTTTTCGTATGGTAACCTCTCCGTTGAGCGAGTCGGTGATGCGAATACGGATGAGTATCCCACTGGCGAAGTCCGCGAGGGAGGGCAGGTCGACCTGTGGGATGTGCTCGTCCGTGTGACGGCGGAAGTTACCAATACGGGCGGTCGTGACGGGGCTGAGGTTGCGCAGCTTTATGTTGGGATTCCGGATGAGGGGGCGCCGGTGAGGCAGTTGCGCGGGTTTGACAAGGTGTTTGTGAGTGCTGCGGGGACGAAGACGGTCCAGTTTGAGTTGACGAGGAGGGACTTGAGCGTGTGGGATACGGTGAGGCAGAAGTGGAGGCTGAAGAAGGGTGGGAAGTACGTGGTTGAGGTTGGCGGGAGTAGTCGGGATTTGCCGCTCAAGGGGACGGTGGAGATTTGAGCATGTAGTAATCACCGGATGATAGGAAAGCTGATGTGGTGTTGCACTTTTTGCCTCTGTACGTTTGAAATGGGCTATGAACAGTACTTGCCTCACCTGCGTTTAACTTCATGCACCCCATCTCGAGAGACACTTCGACATTTGACCTAGAAAACCAAGGAAAAGTTAGTTCAGTGATCAACTACTCATTCTGCAGAAAGCTATCTTTTGGAAATCTTGGTCCAGGTTGAAAGAATAAGGGTAGGGTAAGAGACAGGATCTAGCGAGGCAACACTGCTGTATAGAGGGTTGCGAAGTGCCGCCTATATATGAGGCTACAGATATGCTAGTACAACATCGGACTGGGACGTGAGCAACAGGATTTGTAGGTAATTGCGAGTAGACTTCGTGGACGCGTAGCTTCAAATTGCTTGCAAACTTGTGGAGTGTTGCGTGGAGTTAGCTAAGGGTCGCGGGAACAAGAGGTATGGCACAGATGAATCACTTCCTGGAGGCGCGAGAATATGATGTTTGAGCTTGGAGATGACAACTTGCAGACGAATTATGGTAGATGGTTTTGATTACTGCGAGCGAATCAGTCAGAGTTCACTCTGGGGATGTGATAATTTCAGCTGGGTATCGTGCTCACCCTAAGTAATCATAGATAAGTAATTTGCAGAAAACTCCGTATGAAGCTCTAACCCTCAGCTGGGGATGAATTTTGTGACGGCAATAGGTAGATAGTGTCATATTTAGAGACATAGGTTATTAACAGAGGCATATCTCTTCTCTCTCGTGCACGATTAAATCTCCAGTGAAGAGCATGAACTCGTCACCATATGTGTTTTCATAGAATATACCCACGCGTCTGTAACGGCGCTCGTCATTCTCGTTGTGACTCGACTTGTCTTGCATCAAGATCAAACCCAGCATCGATACGCTCCGGTGGGCATCCTCCCATCTTACCAGGGGCACGACTAAGACAGAATCTCCCTCTGTTGATTCTTCATCCTACTATATATGGAGATAATCATGATAGTTATTCCCAAACTTTAAAGTATGCGATATCTTCTTCGTTAGCGGGTGTTTTAACGGACCGGTTACTTTGCCGCTTTCTGTGAATATTAGGGGTGTTACGAGGATGAGTTTCATGCCGGCCTAGACTGGTCATCCCATCGTCGATGAGGCCGAGTGTTTCTGGGACAGTTGACTGCGCCATTTGAGTCGAGAAGAAAGATCGGTATATTCTATGCGCCATACCGATATCTTGGAGCGGCCTAGGCGTCATTATGAGCTACGAATTGAAAGTGTCACCTTTCAGCCCAGTTCCTCCTCGGCATTTTGAACTTTCCGCCGAAACCTGAAGACGGGTTCCCGAAATTCGAAGCCTGGCTTGTTCCAAGTCATTCTCGTCCCCGTCGGCGTTGATATTCCATCTGCGGCGGGCCGGGGGCACACTTTTCATGACGACGAAACCCAGTGTCCCGGCGTCAGTCACGACCACCATCAGCGAGGTGGNGCGGGCCGGGGGCACACTTTTCATGACGACGAAACCCAGTGTCCCGGCGTCAGTCACGACCACCATCAGCGAGGTGGTCAATCGACGTGATTCCAGCTGTCGCGCATTGCAATTTTTAGCATACATAAAGCAAAGTGCAACTACCTCCCATCACATACGACCATACCCACTGGAAAACTCGGGATCCCGTCCGCTCTCCCATAGATAAGCCAGTGAGGGCTAGACTAGTAGTTGGGTCGGTGACGACCAGCGAATCCCTGGTGTTGTATGTTCTTTTTTTTCCCTCCTTTTTCTGTCTCCCTTTTTTCTGGACGCGTTTCTCCGTTCAGTTGGTTCTTTTTGTTGGTGACGCTCTTTGCTTTTTGTTGCAGTAAGGTGGGTGATTGTCGGGGGGTGGTGAATTTGCTTGAGGGGAAGTGAATGCGGGAACCATGCGTGGGATGTGCTTGGAATGTAATGGTTATGCCACAACCTTCCCAAGGCGCATCTTCCACATTAACATTGTGGTAGGGTTGTTCTGCGAGTGCAGAGCAAGAAAACTTGACTGCTTTTGGTAAGTAGACAAAGGCACAGACAATTTGCCGTAATCATGGTTGAGTCCAAAAAAAAAATTGCTTTCGGCCTTCCGTAGAAGCCCAAGACCAAGATGGTAAGTTTGTTTCGCATGCTGTCTGTTCAGACATTGGGACATCCCTGTGCCACACCCAGAGGAGGTCAAAAGGCCAAGACTCCATCCAGGTTCCAGCAGCGTATGTTAAGCCAACACGGTTCTCTATTGCCTTGAAAATGCCCGCGAGTGCGATGAAACTGTCCGATGCGTATGTTAACTTGGTTTCCGTGTATTGCTCTACAACATCATGCCAGTACGATATTAACCGACGATTTATCTCAATGGTACTGATATTTCCATCGGATGGCCCTTTGCCAATGACAGACCCTGTATTGGAGTCACCATTTGTCCTTTTCTCGCTCGAGCTGTCGCTTGTTGATCCGTAGACTGAAGTCGAATATCTATTTAGGTCATGAGGAAAACCACAAAGCGCCAGGAATCGGGCTCTAGAAGTATCATAACCCTCATACGCAAGTTTGTCATCAACAGGACGACTTTCAGACTTCGTGTGGCATCGGCACTCCCAGTACAACTGCTCGGTGCCAAAGTACAGGATTCGAGGCGATAAGAACCTTTCTTGAAACACCCAAGCCCGTGAGAGTAAAGGAGAGTTTCGTAAAGAGTCTGGTAGTCTTCTGTGCTGTTTCAGGCCGACGTATATGGCCTCATTCTCATTCGACTTGGCAAGGCGGCAAGGGACATACTCCAAGGGGTTGCGGTTTGTGAAGCATAAATCAGCCGGAAAGTTTGTATCCATTGGCAGCCTTGAATCGTCCCCGAGTTCCAATGCAGCAATGTTGCATGAGGTGTTGCTATAGACATCGCACATGGTGACAGCTTCTTTCTGAAAATCTGTGGTATCGGAAGGGTCTTGGATGATACACAATGAACCAATCCAGATATAGTGGTAACCCAATCCTCTCGTGATTTTTCATAGCGTCCTGGAATGTTTGAGGGAGTTCTTCAATGGGTATACATTGCTGCAACCGCTCGAGGTTGTCAGGTGACAGCTGGACTGCCTTCCTGCGTCCTTGAACTGTTGCCGTCCATACGTGACTGAGAGTGCAGTATTGAATATCGGCCAAACTTGCGGAGGCTGGAGTAACGATGAGGCGTGGAACTAACTGTCCGTCTACTTCACTGATTTCGACGAGCCTTGTGGGGAGCTTGCCTTTGGCACCCAAAGGCCGTTGATTGCACTCGTCATGACGCTCGAGGCAATCATGCAGCCAAGACCTAGTCAGATCTAAAGTATCCGATGAGCCAGTTGAAGTTGGATAGTATTCCTGGCTCGACGCCGGTTGAGGGGAGATTATGTCCCTATCTTTGGGACAAAACATCGAGTTAGAAGTCGTTCAGGAATTGTGAATGCAAAGAACGTCAAACCATACCATGGTGCTTGCTAGCTGAAAGCCGGGCAAACACTAAGAGCGGGACATCGAACTCCCGTCCATGCTTTGGAATCTTGTCAAGTTTTGAATAATTCCCTGGGGATACCTGCTTTTCAGTTATCTCCATAATAATAAAGGACATGTCGACAGGCGATAAACCTCTCCCAGGGTTCCACAACTCAACGAATATGGCTCCTTGGGTTTCCGCGATCTCGGACAAGCTAATATCTCCATCTTCACATTGTCGCGCCTGTTTATAGACCAATGTGCAAAGACGACAGCCACCGGCAGCTGCGTCAAGCATCTCATTCAGATTCCAACTGTGATAGAAATCCTCGCTACCGGTGGGTGGGTGTTCGTTCTCATAATGGTTCGGATCGCTGACCCACCTGATCAACCGAGATTCATTCCTGATGCGATCACAGGCTTTGCACAAAACATGCGCCCTAATGCCTGGCGGCTCATCGTTCGTTGTGCGCGTGTCTATGGTTCATTGCATTTTATCGATTGGTGATGGAGGTGGAAAGGCGACGACGGAAAATGGGCTTGATTCTTCTGTAGTAACGGAGGAAGACGAGATACGGAAACCGGGGCAGCCTAGAAATCCTAAGCGGAAGTGCCGGTAAAGGGAAGCCCATGAAACGGGCGGGAAGGCACGGCCAAAAATAGGTGTTGCTTCGAAAGGCGAAAGTCTTGAGTTTAGGACCAATTGCTGCCTTACCAAGATGTCCCCAACCATCCACATACGACGAACGCACTGCTTAGCCAACATACGCAGGTAGGAACTGAGGGATAATGCGATTAATTTCGACCATCACAAGACAACGTCAACAACTACTCACGAATGAGCATCTAGAATACTGGCGCGTTTTGCTCGGTGACTCGTAGCGGATAGCAGGACAGCACAAGCGTCGCGGACTTTCGTGGCAGGTTTTTGTGAGCTTGAGAAAAGTACCCCATGCACTCATCTTGCCATCAATTGTTTCACCACAACTCTCAAGGTTGATCGATAGAAACATATCACCTTTCCAAAAGCCGCGCAGGGTACTCCAACCTACACCGTGTAGAAAATGAATTTTGAGCTAACGGCTCGAAAGGCTTCTGATCTTCGTAGGAACCAAAGGAAGCAAAAAGACAAAAAACATACGCCATGAATCACAACCAACGCCAAGAAAGAAGGAGAAGAAAAACAAAACCAAGGACAAAAAGGGAGACAAAGAACGAACACTTGAAAAGAAAACTACATACAACACCTGGGATTCGCTGGTCGTCACCGACCCAACTACTAGTCAGGCGATTGGTAGCTTATCTATGGGAGAGCGGACGGGATCCCGAGTTTTCTACCATCTATGGTCGTATGTGCTTGAATGCAGTCTGTGACTACCTTATATTCCGGATCAAACCATCATTGTTTCTTTCCATGCGGTTCATCGTTCATAGTTGTCATAGGTACATCGCAGTCACCATGTAAAAAAAAAAAAAAAAAAAAAAAAAAAAAAGACAAAAGAGCCCGATCAATTCCTCAAAAGTTCTGGGGTATCTTCGTTTCAACTAATGGGCCATTTAATGGGTATCATTTGGGTAGGTAAGTCCCGACAATGCCCACTGCTTGATGTTCCAAACTCGACCTTCTCGACCTTTGCCGATCGAATATTCCGCGGTTTTCCAGTTGCCCACCCCTCCGGCCACCTATTCAAAGAAAGTCCTTCGCGAATACCACCAAGTCCAGCGACTGGGTATGAAACAAGGCCGGAAAAGATGGAAAGAAAGATTGAAAGATATTTGGAATGATAAACGCTAGACAATTACAGTAAAGATTAGGAAAAGAGCCAGTTTGTACAGATGTTTATGTGTAGGAGTGCATCATGACAGGATGACGAGATCCATGATGACGAAGGGAACAAAACCACAGTTCTACTTCTGTGGCGGCCGGAAGACAGCATTAGTGAGGAAGATCTCCTCACTATTGACGACGCGTGCTGTAGTAGCCGATTGACATGTTATGTTGTTGTTGCTGTTGGCGCCACCCTTGCAGCTCTGAATGGGCTTCTCCGCTGTATTGATGGCGAGTGAAGGCTTACCACGAAGCCCGTTGAGCATGTCGATGCTCATGGTGCGGTGTATGTGTTTCCGCCGGCTGTCTGACGGGGGCGGAGCGGGGGCAGGCACCTCCTTTTTGGCTGCCGGCTCTTCCTCCTTTACTGGATATTCCTTTGTCACCGGAGAATATACCTCGACCTTGACTGTATGCCGCTTTTCCCTATCAGCAGGGACACCATCGCCACCCATCTGGGTGAGCGCATTTTCCACATCAGCCAAGAGGGCAGAGACATCGCTGCCTGCAAAGACCATAATGGTTTCAGCACGCCGAGAACTGGCGCCTTGCTCTTCGCTCGCAGCTTCTTCCTCTTCATAGAATGGCTGTTCCATGATGGTGGAAGGCACATGAGCAGCCACTCTCGGCGGCGAAGATAGTGTAGACGCGGAGATGATGTGAGAAGAAAAGGACATCTTCGCTGGGCTGCGAGGAGGCGTGGAGATATTACCGGCGCCATTCGTAGCAGAGCCCAAAGAGCGGACCCCCATGGCGCACTGCAGACTCTCGCTTACGCCGGCCACAGATCCGGGGGACATGGAGAGTGTGGTGGCAGCAGCGACGTGCTCAAGAAGTTTCTGCCGAACTCGAGTCCGGCGATTCTCGGCTTGATCGAGCTTGGTTATCCAGTCGTCTATTGAAGCGTCGAGCTCTGCAAGAGCCTCTTCTTGCTTCAACATGGACTCGTGGCTGAACTTGGCTGTGCGAGGAGATCGAAGGTACTGGCATATCCGAGCATGTAGGTTACGTCTACCAGCGCGGAGGGATGTGTAGGTGCGTCTAAGATATTCAGTCCGTTCGTCTAGCTGCCGTAGCTCCTAATTAATAGGTTGTTAGTCATGAACCAAAGTACGCGATAGAGGGTAAGCTTACCTTAGAGAGGTTATCGACGTCTTCCTTCCGCAGTACCTCGAATCTAGCAGCTTGTTGAAGGGCCTGCTTCTGTAGAGCAACAGTTTCGCTAGGCTTAAGCATTTTGACCGCATCGCTGGCCTTCCACCCCTTTGGCAATTGTTCAAATGCGCGCCGTTCTGCGCTCTTACTCCTCTTGGAGCATGACCTTTTCAAGACGGTAGCCCCGCATGTCTCACTCCTTTTCCGTGGTCGGCCCCGTTCCATAATGCCTCCCGTGTCCGACTGACTCCTCTTGTGCCCCATGTTCGAGATACTCTGAGGGCTATCAGCGATGCCTGGCCCGAGTGCTGACGGGAACCCAGGTGTGCATTCAATGGAGCTTTTTGGCACATGGTTGTCAACCTTATCCCATGGCATCGGCGAAGATCTGATGTCGGTGGATGCTGATATAGGCGTTGGCAGTGTGGAAGCAGTCCCGGCACTTGTTGCTGCAGATCTCGGGGCGCTTGAAGTAACTGAAAGGGGCGTGAACGGCGTCCGCGCTTTAGGAGAACCTTCGAATCTTGCCGATCGAATCGTGGAGTCTACCGGCGCGGTACCTGCTCGGAGACGACTACATGATGTCTTCTGATGGAGTCTTTGAGTGGCAGAGCTGAGCGTCGGAATCACAAGAGGAGTGAGCTGCCTAGGCGACAAAGGTCGTCTAGCCTCGTTCTGAACTCGCTGGCTTCGATTAATACACTGGCGGGCGGCATCAGGCTGCGCTCGCTCAATAGGCAATCGATCCTTGAGTGCTCCCTTACACTGATTAGGCCTTGATGGAAGGCCTGGGGCACTAATAGAACGTTCATGGAGAGCCGGACGGCCGGGAATGGTGGCTAGGACCACTTGTCAGTATGAATGGGACAAAATCCATTTAGGGTAAACATACGGGAATCCATGGCTGCCTCTTGGACGGTCGTCATTGGGCCAAGTTCAGGCACGCTCACTTTCCGCCTGCGAGTAAGGTTCTGCTCCTTTACCTGTATCCTCAAACCAGATCCAGCATTCGACTTTCTACCGGTCTCGCTGTTTGGTCCCATATTCAGAACAGAGGATCGCTCTGGGTCGACCGACTTCTCAGAGACTATCGACTGCGTGTCCTTGGAGCACTGCTGATATCTTTTTTCTGGGTGGTACATCCTCCAAGTAAACGGTTTCTCCCCTGACGGCGAAGCTCGACCTAGCTGCAGTTTGCATAAATGTGTAAGCATTAACCGGCTTTTGGCTGGGGTCTTGGGACCCGGAGTGACGTACCGATTCATTGGATGATTGTGGAGTGACTTCCTTTGCTATGTAATTGTTGAGGCAAAGGCTGAAATCCTCGGAGTCGGAGTCCAGCATACAGCTAACAATATGAGCCATGAGTCCAACGGGTCGGTCGAGCCGTGTTAGAGATAGATGACCAAACTCGTGGGACCAGATGTACAGAAAGCCGAAAGAGGCCAAGAAACGAACAACGCTCTTCAAAGTGATGACGGGCTAGGGGTACAAGGTATATAAGCCATGCACGTAGACTGGAATTAGGACAGACCTTGCCCTGAGTCGAGACCGTGGTTGGTTGCCAGACAGGGTTGAAGGGACTAGCACAGGACCCCTTGTAGGTATATCGACTAGGAGAGGGGAGTATATCATAATGCAGCAACCCTCGAGACTGATAGATGCTTTAGATTTCTCATCATAATTCCCCACATGAAGGTAAGGTAGGGTGCCTAGTTCCATCCCAAGCTACAAGTCCCCGGATCTGGAGCATAGGAGCAGATCCATCATCCAGGTACGAGTCTCCGGATGGTAGTTTCCCGGTACTGAGTAGACCAGCACTCAGTGGAAAGAAACAAGTGCTGTCGAGACGTGCAATACGAAGACGGCAGCCCAGGCTCGGGCCCTCAAGGTATGAGACCGAGAGTTCCGTCGTCTAGTCTCAGCGCAGGTGAAGCATGCAGGTGGATACGCGATGCTGCGGTAGTGACTAGGAGTGCAACAGAGTATGCAGGCAAGGCCGGGGTAGAAGGGCTGGAAGGAGAAACAAGCAGGACGCTATTCCGACAGAGGAAAAGAAACAAAAGAATTGGGGGATGACAAGATTGAAGCCGCTTGGACCTTCCACGAGTTCGCCATTGGCCTCTAGCCCTGTCCGCCTCTTTGGAGACTCTCCGCTCCGGATGGCATGCAAATATTTCCAGGGGTATTCTCACCAAAAAGCACGGGGTAACCATCCGTCACCGTGGCACTGGCAGGGGGGTGGACACCGTTAGCATCGATGCTCGACTATATTCGGCCTCGCTATGACGGCGATATCGAGCCCATTATTGCGACTGTGTTGCCGGTCACTGCGACTGTGTGGAGCAAAGGTATAAGTCACCTCCAGCAACCCAGATTAGTGGTTAGGGTTAGTGGTTAGGGTTAGTTAGGGTTAGTTAGGGTTAGTCGGGGCGTAGGGGGGCCGGGGAGAGGCCCCCGCATTTGAATGTGAATTTTCCGCTCGAAAAGGGGTGGTTTTGAGCTTCCGTTATCGTGGTTCAAAACGATGACTTTGGTGATGATGGTTGTCGCGACTTTGGCTACGTAGACTTAATACTAACACAGTTTAGAGTCGTGGCGTCTCTGTCCAGTGTCCATGACTTTGTATGGCCCCACACAGTCGCAAGAACCGATTACACAGTCGTAATAACCGGCTCGGGCAATATCTCTCTCGACAGAAGGCCCCTGTCGTCCAGCCAATGACCGCGGAGCTGGCTAAATGAAGGAGGTCTGTTGACATAGCTGGAGAGCATCTGTGCGAGACACAATACCTCTAGGTTTTCTAGCGAAGCATGGTGTTGACAATCCCATCGACAGGCCGGGCCTTCGATCGTAGATGAACGAGTTCTCCATCCCGACCCCGCACAACTGACGGGAAGAGCAGAGATGGAAGAAGCGAAAAGAGGGGAGACCATCCCATCTGCAGTTGCACGGACATTGTCGACGACGACTTTTTGGGAGCTTCGTGCGCGGTCCCAGTCGGGCGAGCTCAGGTCTGATGCTGACATAGTCGATATCGCGGGCTCGATGACGATTTTGACAGACAGCAGCCCAAAAGTGTCTGGGGAAGATCCTTGGAGCTGACTTAATGGCGAAACATCAGACGGGCACCAAAGCATGAATGCCTCGTGGCCATCTCGTGGCATGAATGGTAGCTCCATGTTCCCGCCAAAGCGCGAGTCGAGTCCGGGCGGAATCAAGGCAGCAGTGAAAAAGGCATGATCGAAGTGGCAACTAAATTGAAGCCGTTGAGGATGAGGTTCCATCGCCAGGGGAAGACGGTCAAAGTGGAAGTTCTAGATGCAAGAGTTATTTTTGACCTCGTGACTGACTTGATGGACGGGAGGAAGGGAGGGGGCGCAGCTAAGAATTTGGAGGAAGAAGAAGGCAGAAGGAAGTGTGATGGAAGGAGACATGGGAGCGAAAGCTAGAAACGGCGAAACAGCAAGTTGCCATGGTGAAACAAACGAAACCTCCTCAGCAGTTCAGCTCCAGCCCACTCAAGGCCCAGCGGTGGATACGCTCACTCTGTCTGATACGTAGAAGAGCAGCTAAAACCCTAACCCAAAGTACTTTATGCACCACATCGGTTGCTCTCCGATCGCTTAAATTCATCAGGCCCACAGGGGCTTTCTCCTTCTTTCAATCAACAGACAACAACGGACTCATCTGCTTCAAGCTCACAACATGCGGAAATTGTTTGTCTTCATCGGTTGACACCGCCTGCACTAGAAACGACGGCGATGATAATCCACCAACTAACAGTTCAGCACTGCTTTTGCAGGTCATCATCACCTGCCTCCATGTTTCATTTATTCAGGTCAAGACGCTGTCAGCCAAAATTATAGCGTGCACACCACGTTTTGCCCCTCCAAGCCTATTTAGACGACCTAGGGCAAATATGCATCTCATCACGAAGGGCCGTGGGACAAAGGAAAGTAAGGCCGGGATGTGGCCCTTTGGATATCACGTCGTCCTCCTTCCAGATCTTGCACTTGGGGTTTCAATATATCCAAGATCGAACCTGAGACGCCGGCGTGACCCAGCATCATGTCGAATATAGGGGGTCCAGATCTGCCACTACTCCGACATCTGTACGGAGCTCCAATTTTTGGGTGTTTGGCGTAGTGGTCAGTATCTGACACATCACGGTCTCTTACTCCGGAGACTCCTCCGACAGCACTTGCACCGGAACCTCGACGGACCCGCCCCACCCCTCCCGCCGACAACGGGCTGCCCAGACGGACACGTGCACAGAACCGGTTAGTCCTTCTTAACGATTTGTGAATCGTTCAGGGGTCTGCTCTTAAGCGAGTTGCCGAATCTTCTTTGCTCGTGCTAAGCATGCCAGGCACCATGAGGGATGATGGAGCATCGGGATTTTGGCCGGGCGACCGTCACATAAGACTGATTCACCACCAGCGCCGCCTTCCGAGCATCCTCGCCAGCTCGCCTCTCTTGTCCCATTGCCCGTATTTCTACGCGGAGATCAGCTCACAAATGAAGGTCTGCCGAGATCATCACTAGCATCGCTCCCGATCCAGGACCGTGCTCAGTAACTACCGAATGTTACGGCAGGGCTATCGTTTATCTGTCAACACGATCACTCATTGAACTATGCTGCAGCCCCTCAACTGATACCTATTCCACGAGCAAAGCTAGGTCTAGCTGCTACCACTGGGCTCGGATTACACCCCGTTCATGACCTCTCCAAGACCTTGAAGGTTCCACGTTGCATCAACTGTCAAGGCCAAAGACCGTGTGCTCGGCTCCTTTAGTCATAGTGAGTCCGGACAAGCGGCTTTCCGGTCTCGCCCTTAATGACTCCCCTGCTGCCCCTTTCGCCGTTGAGCAGATACTAACTGCAGCGATCTTCTCTTGCCTTTCCACTGCCGACGGCTTCCTGTCCCCCCGAAATTGTATACCCGGTAGCCTCGAGGATGGGGTGGCCTGAGTGAATATGGAAATTGATGAGCATCATTTTGCATGATCAAGCAAAGCATACTGCCTGTGATTTGAGTCAGGCAATATGGTAGGAACAATTTGCACTCTCGTATATGGACGGAAGGACTGAAAAGTTGAACAGGTGAAGTCATCGTCCCCATGACATCTTTCGACATCTAGGTAACAAATTGCCGGGAATGCGGGGGCTCAAACAGTTGTTTCATCAAAATGCAATTCTGATTCGCCAATACCAAATAACGCATCGTCCAGTGTAGCTTTTTCAACGCGAGAAGTACCGAATGCTCTCCATCCAGGAACAAGGTGTCGATCTCCTTGCGGCTTAAAACCAAGTTTACCTGCTGTTCCAGCGGAAAGGTATTAACTGCCGGTTAAACGGGAGGTTGAACGTGGACTTTTGCGGAGAACGAAGCGATATATATCGCGGACATCCGCGACTGGGGTAATTCAAGATTGATGAGCCTGGCATGCTATGCTGCTGTGTGTCTTAACAAAGAGAGAGTCATATGGGCTTCACAAGTACACGGCACCCCAGGACTCGACAACTAGCAGCCAGCAACACCGACCTCGGCCTGCGAATTCATTGCCCAGATTGATCTATATCACATTTCAGGTATGCCCGCATCAGATCATGCCA
Organism: Neurospora cerealis; assembly: GCA_009806085.1. Classification (NCBI taxonomy): domain Eukaryota; kingdom Fungi; phylum Ascomycota; class Sordariomycetes; order Sordariales; family Sordariaceae; genus Neurospora; species Neurospora cerealis. The sequence goes on from RAOY01000013.1 coordinate 619,270, forward strand.
CAGTGATGTCAGGGACCACGATTTGCTCGCCTATGCTATGAGGATGCAGCGACAGTGGGGGGATGTGATAATATAGGGGAACCGGTATATATTAACTGTGTTATCACCTGCAGGTCCCGAATATCAAAACTTCCTCCTTCCTGGTTGATACCACCTCCTATCTGCACTTCCCACGAACTGTTTCGTTTCGTAGTCTGGGCCACCATGCCTCAGCCCGACGACCTACAGCAATATTTGCGCAGCGAGTAACAAAACCGCATTGCCCGAAAACCTACTATTGCGATCCTGGTTGGTATGTCGGCAATTCATCTTGGGCAGGTAAGTCCATTTTGGCCTTACTGGAGCCTATATCAAAATTGGTCCAGGTTCCTTTCAGCGGAATGGAAACATCTTGGACTGCAGAAACAGACACCACCGGGGCGTTTGACCACATTGCCGGATCATAACAAACGGACTGATGATGCGGGGTGTAAAACATGGGATTCTGCGATGCTGACCTTACATACTTCGACGTCCCATTCTCGCCGTGAGTACACATTTGCCAAGCTGAGTAAAATCGTTGGGTTGGGTCCAAACTGCCGATGAGTCCAGACTTTTTGGTTCGTAGGAGGACGAACACAAAAGGAGTCGGGCTTGCTGTGGCTGTTTTTCTGAACCAGGAAATCCTTCTGATGGCCGTAGAAAAGCCATAAGTCTATACCTGAAAACCACATGGGTATGCTTGAGGACTGAAAATAAAGGCGCAAAGGTGAGTGTTCCTGACGGTGGTTGGTTGATGTTGAAGCCAGTCGGGCGTGTAAGTCGAGCTTCTCCCAGTTGAGTGGAGCGAGGGACGTTGTTCGGTGGAAGTGGTCAAAGCTCAAGCTATAGCAATATGGTGATAGGAAATGCGTTCGTCTCCGCACTAACATAGCTCACTCGTTATCCTATCGGCTGATGTCATTCCACACCTTACGACTAAGAAGGAAGGCGTGAAGGAAAGTGAGGGTAAGAGCGGCTCTTTGTGAAAAAAATATTTGCGAATTGAGAGCTGAGATTACTAAATAGTCCCAACAAGGTAGTACCACCACTGGTGTAATTGCAACAAAAAGTGTTCAGAGAGTCCCGAGGCAGTGTTGATGTGGGGTAGAGGTCTTCTTCGAGGGGCTAAGTTTGCTCAACTGTCATCATCATCACCATCCTCGTCGCCATCACGATCACTGCTATCAGCAGCATCAGCAGCATCCCCCAACCTCCTTTCCTCTCAGTACCAGCGTGGCCGTTGGTTTGGATGTAGCACGGCAAACATGGCTCCCATTCGCGACCCCAACACCCTGTCCAACTATGACGCCTGGAGGACTCGTCACACCACGGCCAACCTCAAGATCGACTTCACAGACAAGTGTCTGCGCGGCTCCGTTATCCTCGAGCTCGAGTCTCAGACGGACAAGGCCAGCAAGGAGATCATTCTTGACTCCAGCTATGTTGCCGTGAACTCCATCAAGCTCAACTCGGCCCCCTCGACATGGGAGACCAAGGCCCGCACCGAGCCCAACGGCTCCCCCGTCCACATTGCCGTCCCCGAGGGTGCCGCCAAGGGCGAGGTCGTCAAGGTCGAGATTGAGCTTGCCACCACGGACAAGTGCACTGCCCTGCAGTGGCTCACCCCGGCCCAGACCAGCAACAAGGCGGCCCCCTTCATGTTCAGCCAGTGCCAGGCCATCCACGCCCGCTCGCTCTTCCCCTGCCAGGACACCCCGGACGTCAAGAGCACCTACGACTTCAACATCAGCAGTCCCTACGTTGTTGTGGCCAGTGGCGTGCCCGTGCCTGATGAGACCAAGGACTTGGGCGAGGAGAAATTGTACAAGTTCCAGCAAAAGGTCCCCATCCCGTCCTATCTGTTCGCCCTCTCGTCTGGAGATATCGCCAGCGCCCCTGTCGGCAAGCGCTCTTGTGTTTGCACCGGCCCCAACGAGCTGAAGGAGTCTCAATGGGAGCTGGAGGGTGACATGGACAAGTTCCTGGAGGCTGCCGAGAAGATTGTGTTCCCCTACAGGTGGGGCGAGTACAACGTTCTCGTCCTGCCCCCTAGCTTCCCTTATGGAGGTGAGTGCAAAGAGCGAAAGAATGAGAATGAAGATGTGTTGTAAACGCTGACAATGTGCCCCCCATAGGCATGGAGAACCCCATCTTTACCTTTGCTACCCCTACCATCATCAGTGGCGACAAGCAAAACATTGATGTTATTGCCCACGAGCTCGCTCACAGCTGGAGTGGAAACTTGGTCACCAGTTGCAGCTGGGAGCACTTGTAAGTTGCAGGTCGCTGATCATTTAGTCACCCGTGAGTGCTAACATCTGGCCAGCTGGTTGAATGAAGGATGGACCATGTATCTCGAGCGCCGTATTCTTGCCTCCATTCACGGTGGCGATGCCCACTTTGACTTTTCGGCCATCAGGGGCTGGAAGGCGCTTGGTAAGAATTATCGACACAGACACGGACCAGACCCCCCATAAGTAGGATTTCTCCACTAACACATGTCCTACAGAGGAGGCTATCAAGGAGTACGGAGAGGATCACGAGTTCACAAAGCTCTGCATCAGCCACAAGGGTATCGACCCTGATGATGCCTTCAGCACGGTTCCCTATGAGAAGGGTTTCCACTTCGTCTGGTCTCTCGACCGTCTCGTTGGAAGAGAGAACTTTGACAAGTTCATCCCGTACTACTTTGGCAAGTGGTCCAACAAGTCGCTTGACTCGTACGAGTTCAAGGACACCTTCCTCGAGTTCTTCAGCGCCCCCGAGTACTCTGATCTCAAGGACAAGATTGCTTCGATCGATTGGGAGGGTCGCTTCCACAGCACCGGCCTTCCCCCCAAGCCCGAGTTCGACACCTCCCTTGCGGACGTGTGCTACGAGCTGGCTGAAAAGTGGAAGAGCAAGGACTTCACCCCTAGCCCGTCTGACGTTTCGTCGTGGACTGGTAACCAGGTGTTGGTCTTCCTTAACGCCGTGCAGGACTTTGAGGAGCCGTTGACGGTTAAGCAATCGGTAAGTTTCAAGTGTCTAACTCTCTACTGCCAGTTAGCAGCACGCTAACACCACCACAGCAAGCGCTTGGCAAGGCCTACGGCCTCTCTGAATCCAAGAACGCCGAGCTCAAGGCCGCCTACTACCACATTGCGATGCGCTCCAAGGACGCCAGCGCCTACCAGGGCGTTGCTGACCTCTTGGGAGAGGTTGGTCGGATGAAGTTCGTCCGCCCTCTCTTCCGTGGTCTCAACAAGGTCGATCGGGAGCTTGCGCTCAAGACCTTTGAGAAGAACCGCGAGTTCTACCACCCTATTTGCAGGCAGATGGTTGAGAAGGATTTGGGCGTTGCTTGAGGCCGCCAAGTCGTCTTAGACGGTTCTATGTTTATGGGAGGAAGTTAGTGAGTAGAATACTAGGTAGTTCAGGGTATGCGAACCTGAGCTGTTAGTGTTCAGGATAATTCAAAATGATGTATCAGCATGTTCGCAAAATGCCAATCTCAAGCAACGGTTATCATGGCGGCTATAATTGATGTGATATCAGAAGCGGTTTGTTACATAGCTGGAGACTTTCTTGGTGGGTCAAGTACATACCTCTACGTACATTCTTTCAGTAACAGGGAGTGGGTATGGGAAAATACAAAGTTGCCAAAACCTTGTGTCAAAAAAAGATTTCCATCTGTTTCCGTCTGAAACAACTATATTGGACGACAGGTGCACAACATCATGACCACGTTGGCGTTGGGCATTGGGACGGATGCTGATGTTGTCAGGGACATGAAGAGAAGTGAACAATGAGAGAGCGACCCGCTGCCGGGATCTAGCACATGCCAGCCAGGGCATGCACGAGCACAGCGGGCATCTCCTGGTTTACAGGGCAGTGGTGACTCTGCTGCGCGCCTCGCGTCACAGGCTTTCCTTCCAAGCTGTCTGCGGGGCTGCAGGCGCCAAAGACCCGGGCCTCAACGGGCGGGATCGAATCGAGGCAACAACTGGAACCCGAAGCAAGGAACTAACAACTAACAAGCCAACCTGTCAGAGTCAACCAAGCACGGGCAGGCATCGTTCGCTCCCTTTCCTTCGACCAGACAACCCGCGTCCTGTTGATCGACACCTTGACTTTTTGTTAGAGTTGACGATTTCCCGAGCATTGCCTGTTGCGCGACACAATACGCCGGCTTTGCAGCTTCCGGGCTGCGGTCGCTGAACGACTGAACGACCTGGACTCGCAGACACGCAGACACGCAACCCTAGGACCCTACCTAGCTAGCATCTCCCTTTTGCGACAGTGTCAGCGGCTGCCACAACAACGGCGACGATCACGGACTCTTCACGCGCTCTTCACACTCCCCCGGCCCCATATCCCCAGTCGTTCTCCCCCGTGCGCCGTCACCCGCCCACCTGCAGCGATTACCGTCGACCAGGCGACAGGCGACCGTGGTAAAGATAATACGGCAGCGAGCCACCAACATCTCGACTATCTCTCCTAGAAACCGAGCTGGCCCCGACCCTTCCGCAGAATACGCCCGGCGCATGGTAGAATGAGTGACGTTGCCGTTCGGCCGGATCTGGGAAACACATGTTGGGACGTTCGGAAGCTGTAACCACGCCCGAATACGATCGACTGTTTAGACAAGCCCACCCAAACGAATCGCGGACGGTTTCGACAGCTCCTTGGTCACTCGTGTGGCCAGCCGATACATATATACAGCACTGTGACGCTTCGCGATACCGTTAGAGCTATCTCGCGACACCATGGCTCCAGGCGCGGCCCCCATGGGGGGTGGAGGAAACATCAAGGTTGTGGTCAGATGCCGTCCCTTCAACGGAAGAGGTGAGTGTTTATATACGCGAAAGCTCTGTTGCCGGCGCTGAAGAGCGAACCCTTCAAAGAAGGGAAACCCATGGAACGCGCTCGTCCCTACGTCATGCAGACAGACACTGATGATACGACTACCCGATTTCAGAACACGATCGAGGCGCGCAATGTATCGTCGAGATGAGAGACAACCAGACGGTTCTCACCCCTCCGCCTGATGCTGTAGCCAAAGGGGGTAAAGACCAAGGCCAAAAGGTCTTCGCTTTCGACAGGTCATACTGGTCCTTCGACAAGAATGCGCCCAACTACGCCGGACAAGATCAACTACACGAGGACCTGGGCAAACCGCTGCTCGACAATGCCTTCCAGGGCTACAACAACTGTATCTTTGCTTACGGTCAAACCGGTTCCGGCAAGTCCTATTCGATGATGGGATATGGCAAGGATGCCGGTATCATCCCCATGATTTGCCAGGATATGTTCAAGAGGATAAACGAGATGCAACAAGACAAGAATCTGCGCTGTACGGTGGAAGTCTCCTACCTCGAAATTTACAACGAACGTGTACGCGACCTGCTCAACCCGGCGAACAAGGGCAATCTCAAGGTTCGAGAACATCCGTCGACGGGTCCTTACGTCGAAGACTTGGCCAAGCTCGTCGTGGGAAGTTTCCAAGAGATCGAACACTTGATGGACGAGGGAAACAAGGCTAGAACAGTTGCGGCCACCAACATGAACGAAACCTCCAGTAGAAGTCACGCTGTCTTTACCCTAATGTTGACCCAAAAACGGTTCGACCCCGAAACGAAAATGGAAATGGAAAAGGCGGCCAAGATCAGTCTGGTGGATTTGGCAGGTTCGGAAAGAGCAACGTCTACTGGAGCCACCGGCGCCCGTCTCAAAGAAGGTGCCGAAATCAATCGGTCTCTGTCGACGCTTGGGCGCGTCATCGCAGCCCTAGCAGACCTCTCCACCGGGAAAAAGAAGAAAGGGTCTGCGGCCGGCCAAGTACCATATCGCGACAGCGTCCTCACCTGGTTGTTGAAGGATTCGTTAGGCGGTAACAGTATGACGGCGATGATAGCGGCCATCAGTCCAGCCGATATCAACTACGACGAGACGCTTAGTACACTCCGTTATGCTGATTCGGCCAAGAGAATCAAGAACCACGCTGTTGTCAATGAGGACGCCAATGCCCGCATGATCCGCGAGCTAAAGGAAGAACTGGCTCAACTGAGAAGCAAATTGGGCGGTGGAGGAGGCGTCGGTGGCACTCATGTTCCGGGAGAGGAGGTGTACGCAGAGGGAACGCCATTAGAGAAGCAGATTGTCAGCATCACCACGCCGGACGGCACCGTCAAGAAGGTCTCCAAGGCCGAGATTGCAGAGCAGTTGAATCAGTCCGAGAAGCTTCTGCAGGATCTGAACCAGACCTGGGAGCAGAAGCTGCAGAAAACTGAAGAAATCCACAAGGAACGTGAAGCTGCGCTGGAAGAACTGGGCATCAGCATCGAAAAGGGCTTTATCGGCATGTCGACCCCCAAGAAGATGCCCCATTTGGTCAATCTTTCGGACGACCCGCTATTAGCAGAGTGCTTGGTGTATAACCTGAAACCAGGCTCAACAAGTGTCGGCAACGTCGAGTCAAACGCGGAGCACCAAGCAAATATTCGCCTCAATGGGTCGAGGATCCTCCACGAACACTGCGTCTTTGAGAATGCGGCTGATGGAACAGTGACTGTCATCCCAAAGGAGGGCGCGGCTGTCATGGTGAACGGCAAACGAGTGACGGAGCCGACACGATTACACTCTGGATACCGCATCATACTGGGCGACTTCCACATTTTCAGATTCAACCATCCTCTTGAAGCGAAAGCCGAACGAGCAGAGCGCGCTGAGCAACAAAGCCTACTGAGGCAATCCGTCACAGCAAATCAATTGCAGGCCTTGGAGAAATCGCCAGCCCTAAGTCCCAGCCACAACCACCACCGAAGCCTTAGTACGGCAGTGTCTGAAGGCGACAGCAGCCGCCCAGATTCACCCGCGCCGTTTTCAAGAAACACAAAAGAGTCAGATTGGTCCTTTGCGCGAAGGGAAGCGGCAGGGGCCATCCTTGGAACAGATCAAAACTTTGCCAAACTGACAGATGAAGAACTGAATGCGCTTTTTGAGGATGTCCAACGAGCACGAGCTGAAAGAGTGAATGTTCGGGAAGGGGATGAAGATATGGAGTCCACGGCGTCGTATCCGATAAGGGAAAAGTACATGTCCACCGGCACTCTCGACAACTTCTCTCTGGACACCGCCCTAACCATGCCATCGACGCCCAAACAAGGAGAGACGGAGGAGAAGCTGGGTCAGATTCGAGACGTGATGCAGAGCCAACTCGACAAGCAGAAGCAGGAGTACAAGGACCAGCTGAAGACGGCCGAGGCAGCGAACGTGGAGGTGGAGGAGATCAAGAAGGAGAAGGCCAAAATGGAGGAAACGCTGATGCAGATCAAGGTCGACATGCAGAAACAGCTGGAGGTGCAAAGACGTCAGTTCGAGGACAAGATCGAGAAGTTGGATCCGCTCAAGCGGCCGAAAGCCAACCCGAAGCTCTCTGCAGACGAGATTGAGCGTGCGAAGGCGGTGGTTAAGAAATGGAGGAGTCGACGCTACGTCCTCATGGCCGAGGCGGTACTGCAATATGCTGCCACTCTCAAGGAGGCACAAGTCATGAGTCATGAGCTTAATGAGAGCGTCGTCTTCCAGTTTACGATTGTAGACGTCGGTCATCTTCTTTGCTCATCTTACGACATGGTGCTTAATGGGCTGACTGGTGAGGGAGACGATATTGCTCTCGAAACAGCACCGAAGCCGTGCGTCGGCATTCGCGTCGTTGACTACAAGCACAGCGTCGTTCACCTTTGGAGCATAGAGAAGCTCCACGATCGGGTGAGGCAGATGCGGCAGATGTTCCAGTATCTGGATCAACCCGAATACGCGCAACACTTGAGCCTCGATAACCCCTTCGTGGAGACATGTATGCCGCAATACACACTGGTGGGCGAAGTCGATGTGCCGTTGAAGACCGTCTTCGACAGCCGGGTACAAGACTTCACCCTCGACGTGACATTCCCGCACACATCCCACGCCATTGGCATGATCAAGCTCGCATTAGAACCTTCCAGTGCGAGGGCACCGACCAATACGCTCAAGTTTAACGTGGTGATGCACGAGATGATCGGATTCGCTGAACGTGAAGGCACCGAGGTGCACGCCCAGCTCTTCATCCCTGGCATTTCTGAGGAGGAGGGAATTACCACCACCCAGATGATCAGGGACTTTGACGAGGGGCCCATTCGGTTCGAGAGCGTTCATAGTATGAGCATTCCGCTGTTTGCGTCTCAAGACACGTCGTTGAGAGTGGCTATTTTCGCCAAGGTTTCAGCGATGCATCTTGACAAGCTGCTCAGCTGGGATGACATGCGCGATGCGGTACCGACGTCCCAAAGCAAGCCCAAGGGTGCAAGAATCAACGAATCCCACTTCTACACTGAGGAGAAGCACGACTTGCTTGCGCGGGTACAGATATTGGAACTGAACGAGGAGGGCGATTATGTGCCCGTCGAAGTTACCCAGACGAGTGAACTTGACAACGGCACGTTTCAACTTCATCAAGGGCTGCAAAGGCGAGTCGCCATCACCGTCACTCATAGCTCGGGCGATGCTCTACCATGGAATGATGCGAGATCTTTGCGCGTCGGCAAGATTGCACTCCTGGATAGCGCAGGCAAAACACCCGACATGGGCTCAGCGAGCCCTCCTCTGCCCCTTCGCCTCGTATCTGAGCCTACTTTCCGGATGAACGCTGATGGAACCCGGAGCGTTACCCTGATCGGACAGTGGGATTCTAGTCTTCATAACTCGTTGTTGCTCGACCGTGTTACGTCAGAAAAGTACCGCGTGCAAATGACAGTCTCCTGGGAGATCAATTCGGAGAAGCTCGCCGAGCCGATCAAGTTCTCTTTTCCAGTTGCCGTCCAGATCGTTTCTCGCAACTTTGTTCGCCAGACGTCCATGTTTTCCTCGCTATGGCAGAATATCCGCATCGTCCATTCTTCCACGGGTATCTTCACGGTCCAGATGCGTCCGGCGCCCATCAAACGCGTCGGTGACCTATGGCGAATGAGTAGCCAGCATGACTATGTCAAAGGCGAAGAGAACCTTGGGACTTGGACACCGAGGGGCGTGTCACTCGTGGCAGACTACATCAGTGCGCGGAAGAAGAAGAGGATGATGACGGAGCTTACGGCGGTGCAAGGGTGCTTGAGAAAGCTTGGGTTTGGTGATCCAAATGACCTGTCGAATGGAGTGGATGACGCAGAGGACGATTCTGATCTGCCACCACTTAAAACCAATAGCGAAACGGACTCTATTGCTGAGCTACTGAAAGACGACCCGCCTGAGGTGTCTGAGTTGCCGACGTCCCAAGAAGGAGCGTCTCCAGAGGATGAAGCCGCACCAGGTGCTGAAACGGAGCAGGAGGAGCAAACCAATGGTGCAGAACCCAATCAACCCACGCCAGACGCCGCCGACTCAATCAAATCACCTTCGGAATATACGGACGCTCAAACCTACCTTCTGAACCGTTGCCTCAAGCTCTGGCAACGCTACCCAGACCCAACAGTCAAGATCCTCAGCCCTGCTAACACTGACCCGCCCACTGATGGCTGCGCCGACTCCAATTCTGATCAGAATTCGACCCTGGAGTTTGTGGCCTCCGTCATCCGCGTGCCCAAGAACCCCACCGTCCTCAAGGGCGGCTACCTCCTTGTCCCCAACAGTGATGCGACCAAGTGGAATAAACGGTTTGTCGAACTAAGGAGGCCATATCTCCATATTCACAGCGTGGCAGACGGAGAGGAGGTCGGGATCGTCAGTCTGAGGAACTCGCGCGTCGACAGCCAACCCGGGATATTAGGTTTGCTAAATGATGACTACGGCACCGGGGGCAGCGGAGGCTTCGGGGGATCCGATGATGGTTACGGATCACTGGACAACCTGAACGGAAACATCGACAACCACAGAGCCACTAACGGTCGCTCAAATGGGCTCATAGACACCTTTATGAGCGGTAGTTCGGGCGGTTCGGGAGGCAGGGCATCCAACAGCAACGTTAGCACACCCCAACAACGCCGCTCACCCTCCTCCCTCCTCATCTCCTCCCTCTGGCCCACCTTCAGCCCACTCCCTTCGCCCAACCCGATGACGGCGGCGGGGGCCAGGAGCAGCAACGGCAGGCTAGCAAGCGGCGGCAGTAGAACATCAGCCGTTTCCCTCCGCAGCAGCACAAGTTCCCCGGCGTCATCCACAGGCACGCTTGCCACCACCAACAACAACGGACCCTCGCCACCGTTGAGACCATCTCTTCAGCAAGGTGGTGGTCTCTCCCGCCTGAGCGAGCGGCTGCAGGCAGGCGTGTTCGCCATCTACGGGACGGACAACACGTGGCTGTTTGCGGCGAGGAGCGAGAAGGACAAGATGGATTGGATCTGGAAGATTGATCAGAGTTATATGATGACGAGTCCGAGCGCGAGCGTGGCGGGGAGTGCGAGAGGAAGTAGGGCGGTTAGTCCGAGTCCGGGCGCGAGAAGGACGAGCGCGAGGGTTAGCCAGTTGAGGTTGAGTTGATTATCATGATGGTGATGATTGAAGCGATTGTTAATGGGAAAGGAGGGATGGGATGGGATTTGATGGGATGGATAAACGGGTAGCGGAAGTTTGGTTGTTGCTGCTGCTGCTGTTGCTGCTGCTTGCTTGGTACGTTACGTGCATTCAGGGATACCCAGTGGGAAATAGACATCATTATCGTGCGAACTGGTTTTATATCTTGGTTCTTTTGGTCTTTTTGCCTATATACGTATCTCTTCTTTGCTTGTTTGCGCTCTAGCTTGATGGGATTCAAGCACATATATATACATCTCTGTATAAAAGATGCTGGACATACATGTTTAAATATGACGGCTTTTAGCTAGCGACCGCGATTGTTTACGTTTTGCCGAATCGGGAAGAAACGCTTCAGGGGCTTGCCGGGCCCGGGCTCGGGCTGCCTCCCGGCACAGCTCACGGCCGGAAATACTATTTTCGTCACAGCCACCCCGAGGCGGGCCAAAGCATTCGACACTCGCTCGGCGACGGCTTATAATGGGCCACGGTGGCATGGTAAGGGAACATCAAGGCGGCTCAACAAATGCTTCTCCAGGATTCTTATACATGATGTTACTGTTCATCTGCGATGTCTTTGAAGCTATTTCTTGCAAAGCCAGGTTGACAGCTTGACAGCTTCACCTTGGGACTTGGATAAGCTGGGTGGGAGATCAGTGGGGCATCCACCGCGAACCTGAATATCAAGCGTGGGGCCCTTGTCTTTTGAAAATACCTCTATCAGCCGCTCGCTTCAAGGACAAGGAGTCCTGTTAATACCGGTGGTTGGCTACATTTTCCTTCATTGCTGTCTGTGGCTTATGCTTTTTTTTGCCCTACAGACACCTTTTACTGGAGTGTGTGCTACCAATATTATGTACGCATATGGTCCATAATCAGTCGGCCTGCCGCTGTCCAAGAAGCTGGCTAGCAAATGGCATTGGAAGATTTTGGAACATCGAACCTCCAGTTTGCAAGATAACGAAGCCTGACAAGTGCAAGACAGCCCTCGGAAGTTTGTCGCGGTGGCTGGGCCGTGCCAGGGTGGGGACGAGGGCCGCCATGTGCCCGGGTTTGGGCTGCGCCTTCGTCATTTGGGTCCAGTCCCTCCTCCAGGTGCGCTGCACGACAGGCGGGCACCTGGTTGATGACCCACTTGCCATCGGGGGGGTTTGCCAGGCACTTGCGACGAGACAAGATTCAGACGAAGACGCTCAAACCATCTTGCACGACATCGCCAGCCTCCTCTTCTTCCCTTCGACAAGCTCAGCTAGCTGCCTGTTCTCCAGCGCTTTACCCTTCAGGATACTATCTGCCATCGCTTGTGTTTCTGACTTTGTTGCAGGCGCACTGATTCTTCTTTTGTTTCGTCTGACCTCTAACAGTCTGTACCGTCATCAACAAGCACTTCGGGTTGTCTCTGTCACGAGGCTGTTGCACACGCGCGCATCGACACATCGCACATTGCACCGACATTGCACATTGCCCTGATCCCAACCTACCCAGGCCTAACGTACCTGCCGGCTGTCATCCCAACTTCGAAACCGGCCTAGCAGAGCATAGGCATCCCGAGTCTCAAGAGCTTATTTCGACGACCGTGATACATCGAGGAACCAACCCCTCCAACGCTACACCGCGGTGTCGCCAGTTGAAACAAACAACCCGCCAAACTCAACCAGGACATATCAACACGGCCGACTCGTCATCACAGATTGGCAAAAATGGGCTGGCAAGCTTGGGAGCTCGACCCGGAGAAGATCCCCCTCTTCAAATTGATCTTCCACGTTGCCCAGATTGTTCTGGCCTTTGTAGTATGGTGTTTGGAGATTGCCGTCTTCAAGGCTGATAAGGTGCCCATCAATGGCCAAAATGGCTGGACCTTCGCAGTGGTACGTCTCACTCACGTCTTTCTTATCGAAGTAATAGTAGAGGAAAACCATAGACTGACGTTGCCAAACCACAGTTCTTCATTTCGATACCGGCCTGGATCTACCTAGGCATGGCTCCGCGATTCCCTCGGACACGCAAGCTCGCGCAGCCGCATGCCATGGTCGCCGTTGACGCCGCATTCGCCATCATCTGGCTTTCTGCTTTTTCCACCCAGGCTGCATTTAACACTGCTGGATCTTGCATGTCTGTATGCGGCATCAGCAAGGCCATCGTCGGTCTTGGCTTCTTTGTTTTGTATGTCCCACCAGCGCAAAGACCCCCCTCGAGCCCCTCACTAACAACAACTCTTTCTGATATTCAGCCTCTTCTTCTGTGTCACCACGTTCCTGAGCATCTACACCCTCATGTATTACAAGTGGAACAACCGCCTCCCCGGCTACGAAAACCTGCACGCCCGCAACCAGAACATCGACCCCGACAAGGCCGCCTTTTCGCTCGCCCCGCACGACGAAGAAGCCTACGCGCCCGTCAACATGAACGACCGGGACGACGAGCACAGCCAGATCGGCGGCGGAATCGGCGGCCACTCGGACTACGACGACACCAACACGCACCTCGGCGGCCAGATCGGCGGCGGTGGACGCTCCGACTACTCAGACCCCTACGGCGCCCCGACGGCTAGCAGCCTCTCGGTCGACCCGTACCGCGGCCACACGCCCCTGAGCAACATGACCCCCGACCCGTACCGCGGCCAGACCCCTCTGAGCATGAACACGGCCCGCACGCCCGACCCTTACCGCGGCGCCACGCCCTTGACCGATTTATCTGCTGACCCATACAACCGCGGCGTGACGCCGAGCTACCTGGGAAGCCAAACCAGCCGGTACGGCGCTAGCTCGGTGGCGCCGTCGGAAAACCCGTTCAGGCAGGATAACCCGTTTGATAACGACAACGACTATCAATCCTCCGTCGGCGGCGGCAGCAGGTACGCGCCGCCTAGTGTGCATGATGGGGACTACGAGGATGAGCCATCGGCGAGATTTCCCACCGCGCCCTACGGCCGAGTAGGAATCGAACGGGGGAACGTGTAAAAAGGGGATAAAAAAGAAGGGACGGGAATTGAAGTCAAGGGATATGGATGAGCTGGACTGATCGACTTTGGATCTGGAAGCGGATGAAATACCGGGTAGCTATACGCTGCAGCATGCTTAGGTCATGTATAGAGTGTCTTGGCTACCTGCTTTCTTTTTTGTTATGGGGGCTGGCTGGTATTAGACGAAACATTTGGGCTTTTCCTTCTGTATGTATGTGTGTAGGCTTTGCTTTATGGGGTGTCGTTGGCGAGGCGTCACAGGTCCTTGTTGGTTTATCATGCATAAAAAAAAAGAGGGAGATACCTTTATGATTCAACAACAAATCACACAGTTCTCATATCGGCTTCGTTGATATGTTTTTCTTATGCCATTCTCTCCATGTCCCCCTTCGTTGTGGATATCTAGTGTATATAATGTAGTATACGAGACGATATATGTGGCTGAATGACTCTAAATTCTTTCCATGTAACTCGAGAAACGCCTAAAACGCCCGTGGCCTTAGTGAATAGCATGTATGCTGCACAGAAAATCCTGACCGCCGTTCCATCATCCTTTTTGCTTTCTCTCATTATTGTTGAGCAAGGGAGCGCAAGCCGAACTAGTTCCCGTCCACTTTTGCCCTGCCGGTTGCGGCGTTGGCCAAGGGAATCCCCCTTTTTGCGGTTGGGACAGTGGCGGGAGGAAGAACGAGAGATTCAACGGCTGATCGTTAAACCCAGCTGTTCCTTTTCGACAGAGCTCGGGAGAAGAGAGAACCGGGACTTCTCTCTCTCTTTAGTTTTAAGTGAGTTGAAACTCTCTTGCTTCCTCCCGTCGACTCTCGTAGCCTAGCCTACTGGACGAGACTGGACAATGGTCCGGACATTTTTCGTCCAGGCTCCCTCGCCGCTACCTCCCTCTTCCTAATCCCGAACCGAGTCTCAACGAAGACCCTAAGAACAACCCCTATTCAGAGCAGTCACACCCGCCCAAAGGTGGTGGTGTGGACCTCACACTCGCGCACGCAATTGTCGCCGTCTTCCTCAATTCCTTCCCTCGTTCGTTCGCTCACTGCAACAAACCAGCCTTCTTCAACCGCTTGGTAATATCACCCTTAGTTTGCTGCATCGGGTTGAGCTTGATATCGCGGACCATGGCCGCCACGTCGTCGCCATGCTTAGCCACCAACCGCTGCAGCCACTCGAGCTCGCGCTCGCTCTGGTACCGCACCGTCTTCTCCACGGGGCGTGACGCCTCCTCCTCGAGCATCCGGATCACCTCGGGCCGGCTGCTCTGGGCAATCATCTCTTGGCGGTCGTCGCTGATGCCGTTCCATTCGATATCGTGGGTTGGGTTTTTAGGCTTGGGTTCCTCGGATTCGGAATCGGACTCGATCTCGTTGAGCGGGTCGTTGAGCGGGTTGTCCGAGCGCAGGACCTTGACGATCTTGCCCGAGGCGTCACGCTCGACCTTGACCTCGCGCACCTTGAGCAGGCCGCGGTCGGCAGACTTGACAGCCAGGGGGTCGTCCTTGGTGATACCGGCGTAGTTGGCGGCCGCAGACTTCTTGGCCATGCCGCCGGCGGCGGTGCCGAGCTTGGCGACGAGACCGAAGCGGGAGTAGTTCTGAGAGAGGGTCTCCTTCTTGTTCCTGTGGTACATCAAATGTGGGTGTCAGTACTCAATCTTCTCGAAAGTTTGGGGGAAAAAGGAGAAAGAAGTACTGACCAGGCCTTGGCAACGATACCGCTGCCCTGGGGGTTCAAGTGCTTCTTCTTGATGGTGTGCGTCTGGACGGTGGCGCGAGACGAGCGCTTCTTGCGCTTCTGGAGTTCTCTGCCCATTGTTGCTGTGGTTTTCGGGGAAAAGGTACTGAGTGTTGTTGCTGAAAGGACAGGAGTTCGACTGCCAAAATACTGGAAAAGAAGAAGGCGGGGTGGGAGTGAAACAGCAAAAAAACGATAACGGCGACGACGACAACGAAGGCGGAAGTTGACCAAAATTTCTGGGGAACCGCCCCAGAACTCGATTGAACTGGAACTGCCATCCATAGCATCCTGTCCGATAAGAGAATTATAGTGGGGCCGCTGTCTTATCAGCACCAGTGCTGAACTTGTTACTTAGGTCTGGTCGCCAGCTGGCAAGACAGAGGGCCGTAACAAAGATACACCTCTGCCGGCATTTAAAAGGTTAGCGTGATGAATTTGCAGGGGTGGCGACTGCTAGTGGCGGTCGGCCAGCCCGGGTAGCTAATGGTAGGGTAGATGTACTTCTTCAAGCAATTTCTGTGGTGAAATACCTTACTATCAAAATAAAAGACTTTTAGAAACCTTAAATTTTGGACAACCAAACACATCACTCTTCTTTACAATTATAATGATAATAGTATTAGAACCTCCTTCTACCCTTAAGAAAACAACTATCTATTTAACTAGAGATAAGCGGGTTTCAACCATTGTTAGCATGCCTACCTACCTGCCCGCGCACTTTGCAGGTTTCCCGGTAGGGCAACTTTTAACTCCCGTCCCGTCCCCGAACATCCTCCGTGGCCTCCCGCCACTATCCATCTACGCAGGCACGCAGGTCAACCTGAAATCTAAAAAGTTTTTTTTTTTTTTTTTTTTTTTTTTTTTTTTTTTTTTTTTTTTCAAACTCAACCCGCCTCCAAATGTTGGCCTCGCACTTCCGAAGACGTTCGGTAGTATGCGAAATAACTGGTGACATGTTCATTTCAAGTACTTCAGTCATCACCCTGCGATATGGCCGGACAATGCCCAGAGCCCGAAGGAACACTCCTCAAAGTGGGAAGCCGTTCGACAAGGTGAGGTGCATAGCGGCCAGCCAATTGTCTTTCATGGTTTCCTAGGCGTATACCTAAACAGTGACCGAGGTCTTGCCCTGTCTTCCCCAACTCCTCTCCCCCCCAAACGCCCAGCCCATAGTTCGCAGCAGAATTCAACATCTCTCCCCAAACCCCATCCAACCCCAATGCAACATCGAGACACTCAAACTTCGTGAGGAGGAGCATCTGCTTGGAATAACCACCTTCCTGTTTAAGCTTAGGCGCAAACTCAGCCATGAGGTTTTGTCGAAATGAGGGGGGGATTAGTCTAGGATACATGTCGAGCGGGATGTGGGAGTAGTAGCAGCGAGGAGGTATACTTCTCAGTACTTACTACTTGGACACGCGAGTTAATGATGGGTAGGATATTTACGTGGTAACGAGTTAACAAGGGAACCTTTTGATTATGCGTCACCCCATGCTTTTGAGATAACTGTGAGCTGTGGGCTGTGGGCAAGCTGCTTTCCGGACTTGACTCGGTCTGTCTTCCTGTTAATGTCAGTCAATCACAGAATTCACGGTCGATATCCGTCGACGACCACGTGAGAAGAATGGGGAGGAGAATTCGGTTTTAGACGGAACGGACGCAAGTAATCGCCCGTCCGTCTCACATGCTCCGATCGACCTCTTTGCCCCTCTCACGATTTACAAAAATGTCTTCTATCTCCAACCCCAGAACGTAGGAAGTCTTGCGCATACATCTTTTAGGTTCTAGGTACTGTGTAGTATTCTTTCCTTTGCCCCCTCTCCTTAGTCTTTCGGAGTTTTCACGGCCTACTGCACCTGATGCCGCGAAGGGTCTAGGCTAGGCGCTACCCCGGATTTTGAGATGTACGTACGTAACAAGGTGAGGACTAATGAATCAGTCTGAAACTCAAGTTGAGGCCTCAGGTTTACCGCTGTATACAGATTTCTACAGTAGGAACGATGAGCAGATCAGCTCCCATGTATAGGTAGAGAACGGATGGAGACTGTAGGTAAATACGCAGTCATTGTGCAGCCCAATAGAAAACATATCAAATCCCGCTGCTGGTGAACGGTGGGTTGGTGAGTGGTATTTCTCCTCGGGGCTTTGAGGGTCGGTTGATGTTCGAAATGGTCAGTCATCTTGACCAACCGATATCACCACCAGCCGGGTTTCAGCCCTCGACAACCCCAAAGTACCTACCTACGCGTTTCCGATCGATCTAACTCCCTCACCAGTTGTGTAGAGTCCTATGTAGGTACAGTATGGCAGGTAGCTATATCCTTCGTCAACCGACAATGCCTTCGTCTACCTCACCACCATCGTACCACTCACCATTCGTCCACCATCACTCACTGTTCACACTTCAGTCACACATACAACACGCACACACACTTCTCAGCCCACAGCTTCTAGAGCCATGATCTCCTTCCCGAATCCCGTCCGTCCCCTCATGGTCATCATCAAGGCCGCACGTAGCATGGAACGCTGCGCCGCCATACCCGTTCTCTAATGCTCGCGCGCAGCAAAAGTCACGGCGGATGGCAGTAGAGAAATTCAAGCATTTACCAAGCACTCAAGAATTTACCCCCAAGAACCGCCCCCCCCCCCCCCCCGCCACCCCCCCCCCCCCCCCCGGCGAAAGGATGACGTTATAGGCAGGTAGCATTTAGATATGACATTGGAAGTCTACCTTCGCGAGTACATGCATCCCCTGTTCGATGGGCACCGTTACTTGTGTAGCTACAGCACCATCTTGCATTTCTCGGTAGACCTCTGAGTACCATTCATGCATCGTGCCCAAAAGCCAAGCAAGGAGCCAAGAGTTACCGACAATGATACCATTGCCGCGGTAACCTTGGCGATGTATGTTCCTTCCAATGTATGTTGGTATGTATGGGGGGAAACCCGATATGGCGGATAGAAACGGTGGAAGAGACGGGAAAGAACCGAGAGAAGGCGGTTTTCCGAATCGAAATGCCATCGAAAGCCGATGAAGGAAGGAAGGAACGAGTGTGATCGATGGAGCCTGTCGAACCCCCGCGATCACCTAAGGTAGGAGTGAGAGTCAGGGTCCTTTGGGCCCCATGGCTCCTTCCTTTTGTCTCACTGTTCGGGCATAGAACCTCAGTTGGGATTGGAGTGCAGCAGTAATTTTGTTCATTTTTCTCGACGGGCAAGAACCAGATCATGCCTGCCCAACTAGCTTCTCTTCCTATCCGAAGCTAAACAAAACCACAAACCAAAAGAGCAAACCCTTTCCGCCCCTTCCCCGTATGCTCCCCTCCCATCCATCCCTGGTCATATATGCATATAGTAGTACATGTGAAGGAAGGCTATTTTTTGTGTGTGCCTAAGCGCCGTGACCAGACCCAAACCAAACAAGTAATCCGAAAACAGAGAGATCCCGCTCCCAAAATATGGACAAAACACCAGTAAGCAGCAGTAAGCCAAAGCAACCAACCCCCTTTCACCTGTTCATGCCGAACATACACCCACCCCCATGCCGCCTGTTGGATGTCAGAACATGATCCATTCAACATCCACACCAGGTCCCCCAATGCACCTCGACCAGTTGAATGGTCCGCTGCGCATCATGCCTCTCATTTTGGCACCTGGACCATCTTCCTTCACATCCTCTGCCCACAGGCGTTCCAGAACGTCCAAGGCAGCCATGTTGTTCATGTAGCCGCTGCGAGCCATAATATCGCGGCATTTGGACCGGACGATGTTCTGCTGTAACACGTTGACGCATTCGCTTCCAGCCACAAACAAAGGCCAGAGCAGGAACTTCTCCGCACTGCTGCCTGCTTCCAAGCTGGTGGCATAGTAGACAACCTGGCTGACCAGATCCCGGAAGTGACTATGAGAGCTGGGGAGGTTGGGACTGGCCAGGCGTTCCGTGTACAGAAGCGCCGCGTACCGGAATGCCTCGCTCAACGAGCTGAGATCGCGCACCTGTGAACCTGTAGGCGGCGGCGACGACGGTGTTGGGGCCAACGAGGCCACTACCCTCGATGCGTCAAACTCCCAGCTCTGCAGGGCAGTGCGCGCGTCCTTCCACTCGCGCCAGAATGTGCTGCCATGATCGTCGTATCCCATGGATGTGTGACCCATTCCCATCATTTCGTCGTCCTCCATGGTCGAGCCAAATCCGCTGCCCTCAAACCTCATAGGCTGGAAGCTTCCAAACATGTGATGGTGCTCAGGCGGGGATGGCTTGAAGCCGCCACCAAGAGGCGAAGGGGTGCCAGATATGCTGCTGCCGCGTGCACGCTGGGCGTTGGCCAGGAGGTTTTGTACCGGTCGATGCTGAGAAAGCAAGTTCAGACGACCTAGCTTGACAATCGTCTTGAATAGTTCACGATCACAGCCCACAAGATTTTCCGTACCAGGTGGGAGAAGTTGAGAGTCAGGAAGAAGGCCATAGAATGATGTGTTGAGCTGAGCTTCCCGGTCGTTGACGCTCGCGGTGATAGCATCAAAGTAAGTGAATAGCGCCTCCATCCATGCCGAGTCTCGTGATGCAGGATAGGGAGACATTCGACGCAACCCTAGTATCTTCTTAACTCCTGCGAACTGGGTTTGGAACTTGGCAACGCCGGACTCAGCCATCCGGTAGTGGCAAAGTATGAGGATGGTAGCCAGGACTGAATCATGAGTTGACTTCTCCGGGTCATTAAGCTGCTCATTCAGCAGATGAGCAGCTAGGTTTCTGTGCTGATACTCCTCAGAGAGGGACTGGTCCTCTGGCTGTGTATCCGAGTAACCGTCGAATGGGCTTGCATCTAATCGCTTTTCTCCAACGTCGCGCCTGTGCTGTCCAAGACTGAGCCGTCGCTTTATCCTGAGGTTGCATGCGGCGAGTGCACAGATGGCATGCTGCAAGCTCCTGCTAGTAGTACCAAGTTGCAAGATGTGTTCCCTGAACGGGTTGCTGGGGTTATCGATAAAGACCATGCCGGGACAAATGGTCTTTTCATAGTAGTCCATGAAGAAAGGCATCTTATGGATGAGATCAGGGCTTACTCGCAAAATCGGGGAGGGCGATTGCGAAGGAAACGAAGCCGGCCACGGTAGCTGGTTATGCTCTTGGACGCTTTGCGAAAGTGATTCGTCGTCTGCGTTGGATGGTGCCCAGAATGGGCCGTGAGATGGGACGCTCGTACTGAACGTCTCCAAGTCGGATGGCGTTCCCGGCACTTAAATGGCGCTGCCGTTAGTATGGGTAGCCTGATCGCCGAGAGTATAGTGGCTCACCGAAGACATCACATTCCTGCACCATCTTGCGACTCAACTGAGCTTCCAAGCTGTCCACATGAGATACACGCGAAGGGAGACTAGAAGTAGGCTCTGAGGGTGAGTAACCGAGGCTGGGACATGAGGTCGGAGGCCTGTGAGGCTCGATCATGATAGCAGATGGAGGAGTATGCTGGACGGGTGAGCCATGGCCGGGATAGCTATCGTAGATGACGGTCGGGCTGTGAAGGGGACTGTGTATGTAAGAAACATCGTCTCTCGGGAACGAGTGAGCGATGGGAGACATGTAGTTAGTTTCGCTTATAGAGTCCATGTGGGATGCCATAGAAAGCGACATGCTCCTTCCTGGATATCCAGGGCCGTCGTGAGGAGACATGGGTGAAGTAAACGGGATGTGAGTCCAGCCAGGTGGTGGAGCTTCCGTCACGGGCGACATGTGAGACATATCGAAGTGATGAAAAGGCGGGCCCGACAGTGGTGAGTGAAGAGGTGAGTGAAGATCCATAGACGGCTGCTCTGTCCCTTCACGTTTGACATGATCCTCTGTCTCCGAGTACTGGCTGACGGATGCGATAGAGCTAGTGCGTTGCCTCGTTGTTGGCGACTTCAATGCCGTCACTCCTTTCCCGGGGTTCACTGGTGGTGACTTGGCGATGGGTAGCGATAGGCCTCGAAGCTTGCCTCGACTGGCAACGCCGACACCCCAAGTCAACTGGGTCTTGTATCCCGAGCACTCATTTCCAATCTCGAGACATTGCGAACAATACGGCCTCCTCCGGTCGCACTTGACATTCCTCTTGGCGCAGGTAAAGCAGTCGTCGGCAGCTCCGCCAGCGGGCGCCCTTCTCCTACGCTTCCTCGCAGAGGCAGCATCCTTGGCAGTTGCAGCAGGTGGGGTGTTGATAGGGGCAGTCATGGTGGTGACGACTGCGGGACGTGGTGGTTAAGTATGCTGCAGGTATCGAGTCCCAAAGATATCATACGGAGAAGCTATCCAAACACTCGGCGGGCAAGTTTATCCAAGGCACGGGTCCGGACTTGTCGATGACGGAAGTTGAGTAGTATGGGTAAATGGGCGTTAATATGGAAAGACTTGGCCCATAGTAGGGAGGCGAATAGACCTGGGAAGTGGGGAAGAGTAGAAAAGTAGAGGGGGTGGCATCTAGCGATGGGAGGCGGTCTCTGGTGGATGGCCAGTCTTTAACTGAAAACCCCAGCGACAGCTACGAAGAGTGAGAGAGTCCATCTAACGAAGCCGCGGGAGACATCGAGGCTTGTCTTGCATGCAGCATGGCCAGCCAGCAACCAAGCAGCAATTCGCCCACTTGACCAGTCACCTAGCGCACTGCTTAGTCCTTAGTGTAGCCCGCTAGCGTATCCGTGCCCTTTTGATATTAACGGGGTAGGTATGTACATGTGTACATGAAAGTACAAGGGGGGCCATCTTTAGCCCGGGGCTTTTCCTCTCGAGTCTCCAGTGTTGCGCCCTCTCTGCCGGGGGCGGAGACAGGCCCTGGAGTGGGTGCAACAGCCGGCGAATAACAAATGAGAGGACACGAGAGCGAGTAGCGACAAGGGGTGATGGGAGTGGAGGAGGGTGTCTTGGTCGCACGCCCGCGCCAACACCCTGCAAGTAGCAGCAGGCTCCATTCTGGTTCCCAGGTGGTGATGGTTCTTGGAAGGGTAATCCGCTCGGGACTGCCAGGTGCTTGGCACGTGCTTGGTTGCTGCGAATGATGACTAGCCCTACTAATAGGCATAACAGCAGCAGAGGTGGTGAAATCGCCGAAGACAGAGCACCGTGTAAGCGAGATGCCAACCGTCATTTGAGAAAATACCATTTCGTCAAGGACGAGAGGCATCATGGGCAGCCGAGAATGTTTGGCTGTGTAGTCGAACAGGATTGGAGAGACAGCAAAGAGCAATTAACTGTACGGCGCAGCCTCTCCTTGAGTAACCAAAGTCCCAAGCCTCCCGGGCGAATCCGCACATGGCAATCCCATGTCCGGCTCAGCTTCGGGTCGGTTCGAACACCAACAACTTGACAGGATGAGTGGTTTGATGTCGTTCATCTTCTCTCTTTGAGCCAAAGAGCCGAGAGGCGGCCGACTTGGGGATGAACATGTGTAGATATATGTCTTGCCTATGGGCAACCAGTCAAGCCACTGACGAACCACTGAGACTGATTGGGGAACGATGCCCCTGAGCCCTGGGAAGACGGGATGCCTTCTGCGAAGAAAGCAAGTCCTGAAGAGGTTCTAGTACAGTAAGTACGCCATAGTCATACTGCCAGTATTGGTAGAATCAGAGGTCGGCCAGATGGATGGAAGACACCTCGGCGTCGTCTCATTGCACTTGTTGCTCGATGTTGTGTCAAGATGAACGCTGGCTCACTGGACATGGATCCCCAGGCCCTGCGAAGCATGGTATCGCCGTGTGCAGGGACTGAAGGGCTTGATGGGGTCCCCTGGAAGTATAGCTTTTGGTGCTGTGATTGCAGGAACAGGAATCAGTGATTCAGTGAATTCCCGAATCCGCTTCCCCAGCTTGGCACCAATCTTGCACGTTTCGGCTTCCATTGCTCGCCAAGTGCTTGTTGGATCTTTCTGCGAGACATTTTAGACGCGCCAAATCTTTTAGGCGTAGACAGCGAATCCCCATAGTGGTGGAGAGACTAGTATTCGGGAAGTTCACGAGACCGCGACGGGCTTTTGAGTGTCGGGTTTTTGGATATCTGGATGACTTCAGGTGTTGTAGGCGTGTGTAACGAGAGCTCTCTAGCCTATGGGCTGGATGGTGCAATGCCCTGATAACCTCAAACGACGTAGCATCAAGCTTCTTTGGCGGGACACTGAGGAAGAGGGCTCACAAGGATCTGGCTTGCCTGGGAGAGTTCCAGGGCAGTTGACTTGCATGGCCGAAGGGTTGACTGGCTAAACTGACTGGTTGGCTGGCAGGGTGGTCGATAGAATAGCGTTGGGATGGTGGGCGAGCACGAATTGTGGTTGCGAAGTTGCGACGGACGACAAGCGAGAGGAGCGACAGGAGGGAGTTCGCGGACAGGGGAAAGTTTTGACAAGCTCCTTCCATTGGCCCTTTCCCTGCTCCCGCTCAAGAACTGCGCGGGGGCAGCCTCGCACCGTGCCGCCAATGGACTCAATCAGCCAGACTTCTATCCATCAAGCTTAGCCCTTTCGGGACTAGTACATACAAGGTGGGTCTCTCGTAGAGCTTGGCGCAATTGCAATTCTGACAGTGTGATACTTTCCTCCTTTGTGAAAGTGTCGAGCGAAAGTTCATATTTCCCATTACTGCAAGACGAGATGCCCGCCGGAACTGTGTTCTGAAAAGACTAGAATGCTTCTTTCAGGAGGCGTTGTAATCTCCTCTATCATCTCGCTATCAGCTCCCGTCAGCCCACGCCCATAGTCAACAAGCAACACCATGACCTCGTCTCTAACCTCTGCTGTCGATTATCGCGACCTCATTCTCTTGCGCGATACGCTAGGACCATGGCGCGTTATGCCTAAGACAAGATAGTTACATTCGACTGATTGAAATCTTCATCGATCGCTAACTCCCGCCTGATGGAACCGACATGGGCCCCCCATCTTCCAGCACCACGTCACACGTTTTCACTGAAATACAGCATGCCTCAGTCTCCCACCAACAGTGTTCCAGTTAGACAGCAATTCGAATCCCCTGGCTACGATGTGATGGTGTTATCGACCAGGGCTCTCGTATCAACGTCGGCGCAGTCTCGCGGGCCCGACCAAGCAGAAACACCTCACACGTGATAAATCAATACGTAAAGGCAATATATCACCGATAACAGTCCTTGTTTACTGTTCTCACACCGCTTGGATGTGGTGGTGCTTCATGATGGCCTCCACTATGATATATCCGGATATCTTCCCAGGCATGTAAGATATGCCATCTCAACCTGTTAGTGAGCTGATTCTACATGGTCATTTTCGAGTCTCGCAACGCCAGTGAGTGGGGGGCTCACGATAGTCACCATGTCCCGGGGCCATCTAGTGTTGGCTGTGTTCAATATATATTGTCAGCCTTTTAATCTCCGTCGCAGGACAATTCCTCAATTCTTGGGTCAGAGCGGTGACAGCATTGCAGAGCATGACTATCTTCCTGGAGTGTAGTTCATTCACTCACTGCCTTGTGGCAGACGACGGCCAACCCAGCCTGGAGGTAGGTACACTACTTCGTCTCAATTGTCTTGCGGATATTGAAGGCCAGGAAAGGATAAAATTAACCGAACCACCTGGCAACTCTGTGTGATCCCCTATCCCAATTCCGATGCAGTACAACACGTCCACCGCACGCGAGGTTAGGTCAGTACTGCATGGCGCCGATCAAGACGTCTTTCACCTCCCCAAACCGGCACAAGTCCATGCGACTTTTGTCTTTCAACTGCATCCCGAGCAGGATGATCTAGCCTTTTCCTGACTTCCACGCCTTCTGCCGGGCTTCCATGCGGGTGACCTTGGGTGAGCGAACCAGAAGATGCCCCCATTTTATCGGCTGACGCCGAAATCTGTGGTGGTGGTGAGGCCGGATCAACGTGGCATGGGTTGGCAGACTGCTGAAAGCGAGCGTGCGTGAGAGATAGCGGAGATGATGTGTTATGCGGCGGGCAAAAGCTGCAACTGACATCACTGGCATCCGAGACAACCATGTCAATACCGCAAAGAGTCAAAACGACCTATATCAACAGGGACAACGTCGATACTTGTGTCGAGGTGCAAGTTGCTGGGTCAGGTTTGTACTCGGAAGCATTGGCATTACGTAGCAGCGGTTGTACGACTTGATCTTATCAATGGACACGATGTGACGTATGAATGCTTCCTCCAGGGGCAACTCGCCCACTTTTCTTCGAAAAGAAAATACGCGCGCCTCCCACGTTGAAGCGCTACCCAAGGCCCTGCAGTGGAACTCCAAGGGAAAAAAAAAAAAAGAAACATTATGAAAGGGTTCCATTCGCGGATGCACTTTGAACCCTCGCAATGGGACTGTTACAAAGCTTCTTTCCCTCTCATTTCCGAGCAGCGCAAAACCGTTAAGTTTCAACGGAATCGGTAACCAGCAAGACCCAAAACCGTAATGGTAGGGCTTGGCGTTGAAAAAGGTGCTTGAGAATCCCGCTCACCAGCGAATACAATACCTGCACCAGCGCCAACCTTACGCCAGATTTCTTCACTTCTTGGCCATGTGATATAGAAGACGAGGCTCTGAATGCCCTCTTTCATATGCACGCTGTATTTAGCCGGGCTCCCTTTGGTGGCGGGTGCGACGGTCAGAATGTGGTTATACATAGTGTACTCCTTTAAAAGTGGAGAAATCCTTGCTGGTTACGATTTTGTTGTGTCTTGTTGGTTACCGAGTTCGAAGTTTCAACTTCAAGCGGTGGACATCCTCCCACAGGGATACCGCTCTGTGAGATTTCTCATGAACAAGCTCGCAAGGTCTGGCCTTCCCGTGAAAGGTCCTCCAGGAAGAGGATCTCGGCAGTGCCCGCAGGATGTCACCAAACCCTTTCGCAACTCTGGTCAGAAAACTACATGTTAGGTTCGGATCAAGCTCGGAAAGGGTGATACCGAGA
Organism: Neurospora cerealis; assembly: GCA_009806085.1. Lineage (NCBI taxonomy): Eukaryota > Fungi > Ascomycota > Sordariomycetes > Sordariales > Sordariaceae > Neurospora > Neurospora cerealis. Next base: position 645,441 of record RAOY01000013.1, read on the forward strand.
TACCTCAATCACGCCGGTGATGTGTAGAGGTGTTAACTTTTTGTACCATTGCCTGACTCTCCACTCCGTGAGCCCGTGTGAGTGCTGTCTTTCCAGGTACTGTACCGGGGCCGGTATGTACCTCGGGCCCCGGCGACCCGTGGGTCCCAGCGGCTGTGGAGACAAAGAGGAATCTGAGAAGGGGATTCAGGCAGATCTGTGAGAATCGAAAATCCAGTTCATCGTTGCAGTTCCAGGACGGCAAGGACGGCGGGACCCTCCCCTACAAACACTCTAAAAAGCCATCGTTAAAAAGCTTAAAGAACATAACCAAATGACAGACTAATCTCTTCAGTGCGGTTTGCGGGAGAATCGAAGAGCGACTGCCACTCCACACTCATAGCAGTCCCGTACTGCGAGGTGGTGGGTCTTGCGAACTCTCCGTGAGCGGTCTTATGATAATACGGTATTTTATGACCTGAACTTAGAGCTCTCGACCTTTTTTGATATTTACATATACTAACGTTACAATTTTAGGACATTTAGTAATTATTTGACTATCGGTTCACAGTCTTTGGATAATTCAAATATTTTGGACGTTTGAAGACGTTTCGCGGAGCAGGACAGTTAATTGACGGTAATTTAGCAGTCGTAACCAGTTTGACATCGGGGGTTATCGAGGTGTCTAAGTATAGATCGAAAGACCCTCCTCCTCTTAGTATGGTCCATACTCCAAATTATTCCACTTGCGGCCCCATCTTTTCCCGTTGATGACCTTTGCTGACGTGTAGATAATGATGGAGGTGTTCGTTCCTTCCTTCCCACCAACTGACGAGACTGAGCTAAAACAGCCCGCGGCGCCACAGGGGAGTTTTCGCACCTTTACAATACAATACTGGTTTGTTTGTTAGTTTGGTTCTTCTAATAGGGCAGAACAGGGGCATAATAATGGCAACCTAGAGCCGTCATTGGCCTCAAGAAGAGAGTAACTCGTCTCCGTTTATAAAATTTCGACAATAACTAGGGCTCTCAACACCACAGAAGTATCTCTCTGTCCTCTTTAGAACGTCAAAATACCAGTTCACAGCATCTATCCACGAGAATTTCGGCCGCTTTCCCAAATTTAGTAAGATCTAGCTTTTTTTGGTACCAAACTAACAAACAAACCAGGGCTGGATTGTACATATAGGAAGTTCCTTGATTCGTCGCCCCTCCCGTTTGTTAGCCACAGTCAAGCCTCTGACGACAGTTCTACTGTACCTATCCAGCTTTCACGTTGTCGTGATTGTAGTGATACCCAAAAATAGACTTGTCGATACTTTTCACCTTGATGAAGCTGTGCCGAAGAGCCTTGCTGCGGCTCGCCTACCAGTCGTTCCTTCAGTTGCAACTGAAAAGACCCTGCGCGCTTGGCCTCCTCGGCCGCTGGAAGACCCGTAACGCCCAGCGCGCCTTCCAACTTCTAAGCCTTCTTCTTGACTGCTTGGCCATTGGACTTGTTGAGTTTCGCGACATGAGTTGAACGGCTGGTCTAGCCCATCATGGTAAAAAGCTCCGTTCCAGGACTGTTCAAGCGAACACCACAGCACGACATTGCGTGCTGGCACCATGTAACTGTGTGGGGGTCTCTCTCTTTTTTCTAATCTTTCCGTCAGGTAACCGCTCGGGAAGTCGGTCAAATGATGGGCCAGAGGGTCTTTCGAGAAAGCCAGAGGTTGCGTGTCTGAGGAGACGGCGGTTGAAGCTCTCATGAGATGTTGATGAGCTGTCGCGTCTCATAATTGGCACAGGACGCTGAGCCATTTTGAGCTATCTCTCGAAAGTGACTGAAAAATTGTTAACTTTATGATGCTTCTTACATGGTAATTCTTGCGTCCTACACCGCCAAAGTGCTATGTGTACCGTGTAACAAGTCGCGTGCTAGACAGCTATATTTGTCGTTCACTATCGTTGGATACTGGAGCCTTTTAACCAGGTCCACCCATGTAAGCTCTTTGCCTTTCTCTCTTTCACATGTCAGAGTTCCGTCATTGTTTGAGTGAGAAGTGCGGTTGTGACGGTCGGCGACCAGTAAATTGCGCCATCACGAATTGGATAGCCGACGAGAAACTTGCGGTTAGTGCATGAAGCTATCTCAAAGAAGTCATCAAATCGCCCATGCAGCCCTTTTTTTTAAGGTTTCTCTCTTCGTTCTCCATCAGGCGCAATCCACTGAAGTGGGAATATCCGTTCGGCTCACTGCCCGAGCGTCCGAACGACTTTCTGTGGACTCGTTCATTGGATCCTTCAAACCCCCATGTTCGTCCAACCAAAAACACACTATGTAGCATGCAGCAGCACAAACGAGAACTGAAGAAGGCGTCAGAGAAGCTCCACCCAGTACATTTCGCTGTAAGACGATTTGATGTCGAGATAAGGCGCATAGGAAATGCAACAAACTGAAGACAGCAAGCAGTGAAATGTCGAAGCTGAGCTGAGAATGATGGATAGAGGATAGTCGGTCGCCCATTTCGAGCTCAACGTGCCTGGTACCTGGACGCTAGAATGTGAAAAGAAGCATCTCCCGTCTTTTTTGCGGAGTTCGTCACGCTGTCATTGTCAAAAGAGATGATAGCGCCCTCCTCTGCCCGCTATCACCACCCATCACCACTCATCGCCTCGCGCTGGCCCTGCCGATCCTTGTCCACAGCGAGCCTAGCCTGCTGAACCCAAAATCGCACCTACTGTGTAAAATCGTGGACGCCGGTGGACGACAGTGATGCGGGGAAATTGGGTCCATGTCCTTTCTTTTCTCTTTTCTCCTTCTCTCCGCGTTGTTTCAACACCAGGACTCGTTCGGCACCTGGATACCGCGTGCAGTTGAGTTGGATGACCGCGTGATCTCTTTTCCCAAAAGTTCTTGCCAGTCATTGACCCTCATTCAACGCTTCTTTCCTTATGCCCGAGTCATTCTCTGACATGAAATGAGGGTAATAGTTTGTTGGTCGTCGTTGAGGTTGACGGGTCTGTATGGTTTCCGTTTGAAGTTTGGTGCTTCTGCTTTCTTCCATGTCAGCCGTCTGTTCATCTCTCTGTAGGTTATTCGAACCGTCTTTTCCGTCAATGGCCACGTTCTGGAAAACTGCGATGCTTATCCCTCCATGCCCATCATTGGGGTTTGACCTTCCCACCAGCTGCCTCTACGTGCGAAGCTCTTTCCAAAATGTCCTGTGATGCTTCAACAAAATGTTCAAATTGGGCTTGCAGTGACCTGCAGGTCACCATCCGCTAACCCAATCTGGACCTAGCTCTCGTCATTTAGCTGGGTTCTGATTGGTGGACTGGATAGTGCTAGGTACTAGTGTACGCAGTAGGTACACTGGACAAATCTCGCAGGGCCGCGGCATTGTCTCACTGCAACTTCACCTCACTCTCGTCGTCGGTGTCCCAACCTCAATTTCACTCTCAGGCTTCTCGCCCACCTTCCGTTCCGAAGACTCCCGCACTCCGTCGCTCAGATAGACCTGTGGCTTAGCTGTCGGCCATTTCTCGGAGCGCCCTTTAACTTGGCTCACTGATGTGGCTGTGGCTCAGGATGCCCGTGGCCGTGAGTCCGCCCGGGGTTTTACCTAGTGGTTCACTTTCAACTAGCGCTTGGGTCCTTGAATTTCGACCAAAATCAGACATCATAGCAGATGGAGAGACTATCTGCTACCAGGCGAGTCCTCCTCTGATTTCTGAAGTAGTGGTAATCTGACATTATCAGCTGGACTCCGGAGCCCGCCGCATCCAGATTCAATAGGTCTCGGCCGCCCGTTGGCTTGTTTCCACTTAGATTGATCGGCGATGGAACGTTGCAATCCTGGACAGGAGCACGCGAGCCCTGCTGATTCGTCCAGCCAAGGGCTCCGTCGACGGATTCCAGTTCTTCACACCTCGAACGCCTGGGCATCGGAGACTTCCTACACAGTAGACCGCGGGCTCCGCTCTTTTCATATACAGGTCTCCCCGGAATCGGATCTTCTCACCTTGTCACCGAAGCTGTTCCCGCCCCGGGATTGAATTCTGCCCGGAGCGAGCAGCGAAATCGGCCTGGGCAACAGGGATGTCATGATATGTTCTTTTTCTTTCGTGCCGTAGCTCCTTTCCGATATCCGATTATTTTTCACCACTGACGGCGAAGTGGACTCTCTGAAGACCTGGAGCTCTCCACAGATCATCTTCAGGACGGTTGAGATCACGGGGGCTGGACGGCACGGGCGGGTACTGATACCACCACCTTTTTCCCCCACAGCTGTGTCGCTAGCTCTGCAATGCTTGCAGAGAGGGCGCATCCGGATCGTGATCGACAAAGACAACACAAAGTTACAAGCTCTACACTACGCGAACGAGATACACTCGTCCGAGGTGCCATCCTCACCCTCACTCGCGAACATACGTTGTCAGCAACATCGCCTTGGTACCAACCACTGTAAAGAGCTGACGGGGACAAATTTCACTGCGGGGGAGGCACAGCTCTCTCCGCTCCCGAAGGATCGCCACTTTCAACCTCGGAGTTGGTTTTCTCACTGTGTTCGAGGCTATTATCTGGAGATGCTCCTCTCTGCTTGACCACCAGTGGTCCTGGAACTTTGAACAACTGCGCCCAACTGCCTCGAATTTTTACTTCTTCAGAATCCACAGCTGATTGTCTTCATCTCAGTGCTACGTACCCTGATTCAATACAACCGCCCTGTGTTGTACAGATACGGGTGTGAGTTGCGGATGCGAGGAGTGCCTGGCGCTCAGCGGCAAGGTAGCGGCATCAGACAGACATACGGACCGGACACCATGGAATCTGATTCGTTGCCTATGCGATTCGTCCGTTGTTGAACATGGGCCCCCTTTTTCTTGGACGACCTTCGGTTTGACGTACAGTATTGTACTTCGAACCGTAACGCTGAGCTCGGGCGAAAAGTACTCGATTTGTAACCATGTCATGATGGTCGAGCTCTTGAGTGAACATTTCCCACTGGTCTTACGTCTCTTTTTGTTCGTAACACTGAGTATTTACTGATATTCGCTTTCAGGTACATGTAAAGACTCAACAAGCAGAAAACCCCGTCGTTTCGCGAGATTCGGTCGAAAAAGGGGTTATCTTGGCGTCTTCATTTGCCGGTTAAACACCGAACGGAACAGTCAACTGGCGCACGCTCTGGCTCAAAACTACATAAAATTCCCGACACGCGGGGCTGGGAACTCGCTCGCTGTAGCCCAGACTCTGCCCCGGGGAAGTTTTCCGAACTATCGCCAGGACGATGAAACCCACTGCACGACTCTACGCGGGGACTAGTCGGAGTGACATCGCTCTTTGTCTATGGTGGTCGACAGGGGAATGCGCGGCGCTAGTAGACGATGAAGTTTTGTTCACGCGACATGTGTGTGCTGTGTGTCAGTTTGCTGCCGTGTCGACTGTCTGTGTTCTTCGTCGGTCGTCGTTGGAGTCTTGGTGATTCATTTGAGCCAGGCTCGCAAGGCTAGCCTTCTGGACACGCTGTCACGGCGTTTTCGAATGCGGTCCCCGTGCATAATAGGGGATGCCGACAACAACTGTTCAGCCATCCGATCGATGGTCGCCGACCGAGGAAATACTTTGCCGGGTTTCCCTTGGTTCTCCTGGTTACGTGTCGGCATCAGCACGACTTTACCCAGCGGAACGCAGCCAGCTGTTCAGGTCCCAAGAGCACGTGTGACAAAAAGAAGAAGAAACTTTCAACTTGTTGAATTCCGGCGGTGTGTCTGCGTCGAGTCCGTCCATTCGGTCCCGCCGGCGGCCTTGCATCCGTCCACTTACCTCGCTGTCGGCTGCATTATGAAATTGAACGGCGCAACGGCTCCCGAGGTGGGTGTGTGTCCGTCCGGGACGGAGACCGGACATGTAGGTACACAGTAGAGGTGCAATGTGTCGCTTGCCCTGCATAAGTCGGACCTGAACCTGTTAAGCTTGCCCCCGAGTACTACCTCCGAACCAGCGTACGTTAAGGAAGGACCCTGATAGTAGTAGCTACTAAGTATCACGATGTAGGATGGGGTTTCATCTAGATACCTCCCTGGAAACTATGGGCTAAAATCGACGATGGGCCGAAAAACAAAGATTTGTGATGGCATCATTGATAATCTAGCCAGTTGATCTTCTTGCGAGCCGTTGAGCGGCCGGGGCTGGACGAGTCTGCTGAAATGGGAATGAAAAATAGGGGTTTGAATTTGAGAGTGTCGTGCATTTCCGGCCCTCGAACATGGCCCTGAAATGCCCGTTTTGATGAGCTTAAGGGCATCAAGTCACCTGTAGCGATGCTACGTGAGTGGCACGTAGAGGTGAGTCATGAAGTTCTCGGTAACATCAACTGTAATAGAGATAGGTACTTGCCATATACGTACTCATCACTTGTTTTTAAATCGTAACGGACGATTCATGAATCCGTGACCAAGTTGTCATTAGAAACTTCGACGAGTGTAAAACGAGTTTTGGCATTTACCATGCTCATATTCAAAGGAGCCACAAACTATGACAAGGAGTATGACCGAGACAGAACGCATGACTCAGGCCGTCGGGTCGTGCCTTCCCCAGATTGGCGGTCGGAGGGTATGTAAGAAGGAGCCATGGAAAAGAGCGAGCAGTCGAATGGATTTTTCTTATGAATGGCACATCGTTGTATGTATTGGAAGGAACGAAATGTTCGCTTGTTGCACATTTCCGTTCCAAAATTGAACCTCCTTTGCGAAGTTTCTCTTTCTTAGTTCTCTTCCCAAGTTTCCTGCTTTTATAAATCCACTGCCTCAAATCCACCTTTATTCCATAGCCAACTCATCACGCCTCTCCTCAACCACTTTACCTCCCGTAGTTCACTTTCCAAAATGAGTATAAATCTCCAGAAACAACACCTTTGTGAAAGCATCCTTCACTTGGCACCAGGTCACTTCTACCTAAGCCCCCATCAGAAGTACGGTACCAAGTAGAGTAGAGAAGAACAATTAAAGTTTGGTTACAGAGGGTACCAACCTTCTTACTAAGGTAAATTTTCCCGCATCTACCTCCACCTCCCCAGAGGCAGTAAGGTCACTAACAAGGGGAAAAACGGATGGGAGAAAACAAGCCCAGAATCTGCTGCTCTTAACTCGAACAGCCTGGATGAGATTTCGGGGATGATGAGGCCGCATATGTACACATTTTATATGCCCCTTTCTGGGGGTTAGCACAGTTTGGATATCCCGTGGAGAGACGTAAGTGGGGGAGGTGAGAGCACAGAGTGACTGGTTAAATTCTCGCTTAGGTAGGATTATATGTCGCGGTAATTTTCGTCGATTAAGAGTGTAAGTCTTGTCCAGTGCCTCAATCGATGAAGGATAGCAACGGTAGTAGGGTACAGAAGGTCCAGGGGCACAGCAAGGCGGTCTTTTACTTGCCTGTCTTCCTGTTGCCAGAATGCTTTTGTCAAACCTCTGGCTGTGGATTGAAAACGGAGTGTCTATATCAAGGGAGATCCAAGGGCAAAAAACAGAGGGTGGAACACAAAGGGGATTGCTTCTTTCATACCACACAGTTAGTTGAACCGTCGGTCTTACCCCAAGTAGTGTATGATAAATAGACTCTACAGAGCAAAGAAGATGAACTCACTGGATGTGTCAATCGAGCAGCCTAGACCTGACATTGCAGGTCGTCTTTATATGCACTAAAAAATGCCTCCTCGTACATGTATCCTCAACCTCTAATGTGAACACGGTTTGACAAGGAAAAGATGGAGCGGATAACTACCTATTGTAACGGTGCGCCGTTTCTTCATGTCGAAAGGGTTGACCCAGCAGAAAGGCCCAGCAGTTTCAATATTGTGGTAGACTCGTTCGCTGGTGTCATCTTGTTGACTGCAGCAGATATGTTTTGAGAAGTCATTAGGCTTGGGGAATGAAGAGTTACATATCGCGGCTGAGGTCTTCTTGGTTCGGGTATTTTTTTACCATTGACTCGGCCACAAGATGAAGGTTAAGACACGGGTACCATGAAGAGGTTAGTTGCCGTTGGGCCCGAAGCAATGTAAACGGAGCCGTATCAGTTGAGTGTCGCATGAATGAAGGTTTTTGAAGGTGTAGAGCGGTCCATGGTCTGGTAAAACCCACAAGCATCGAATTCAGAGAGTGTGGCATATGGAGGCATCGAAAGGAAGTGAAAGGCAGAAAGAAGCGACTGTTGACGGCCGCTGTAGATATGTTGCGTTCTCAGTGCAGGTACATTGTGCTCTCTCTTCAAGCTTGAGAATAGTTGTTTGTAGTTCAGTAGTTTTGTGTATTATGACTTGTGTCATTCTGCATACAGCAAGTGTCCCTTTTAACCCCTTCCGCCCTTAGAGACGATACGAATGCATCACTCATATGATTGGGACGTAAAAGCCCTGCTGCTTTTGTTGTTCGTAACCCTCCTCTTCCAGGGCCGTTCACTGCCCTCGCCTTATCCTGTCTTCCATCTACCTCCCCCTCCACTATAGTGAGTTCTCAATCTCCATAACCTCCTTGATCCCCTCCTCGATGGTGGCCACCCGGGCCTTCTCCAACCTCTTGAGCGGTCGCCTCGGGTACCCGCCATATCCAAAGTAGCTCTGAATAGCCTGCTTGGTGCCGGCAATGGCAGATTTGGTCAAGAACCAGTCACCCTTGGCAAGGGTCTTTTGGAGCGCAATGGCTTCATCGATCTTTCCCTCCACATACAGGTTCCACACCTTGACGCACACCTTGGGCATCACGTTGGCTCCGCCGGCAATGATACCACTGCCGCCGCTGGCCAAGGTCTGCACAGTGAAGTCGCACATTCCACCGAATGCCATGTATCCAGATCCCTCGGCCCAGGGAGTCTTGGCCTCAGTCGCCTGTGCCACTCGTGTGAGCTTGCCGGTGTTTCCGCAGGTGAATTTGGTGCCCACGATGTTGGGATGCGTGGCGAGCTTAATCAGCAGGTCCGAGTCCATGTCGATACCGGCAACGGCTCCGGGGTAGTTATAGAGAACGAGCGGTAGAGGGCTCTCGTCAGCCACGGCGATGAAGTAGTCGTGGATTGCTTGCTCGTCCATGAGGAAACGAAAGTATGAGGGTGGAAGGAGGAGCACGTAATCGCCGCCAGCTTCCTGGGCGATCTTGCACAACTCGATTGTCCCCCTAACACTGCCTTCTGTTGCGCCAACAATAATGGGTGTGTCCTTGAAACCAGCCTCATCCAACGCTTCCCTAGTGGCACGGGTTACCGCCGCCTTTTCCTCTCGTGTACAGTGAATAGCCTCGCCGTTGGAGCCCATGGTCACCAGACCAGCAAGTCCATCCTTGACCAAGCGTGCGGCGTGCTTCTTGATGGTGGGAATGTCGAGGTCCTCGGTCTCGGCGTCGAAGAAGGTCATAGTCGGGGCGTAGATGCCGCATGGGAGAGGTCTTCTCGGGGTCTGCTGGCCGTTCGTGGCACCATTGGACACAGTCATGGTGGGTGTGTGTATGGGCGAAAGGGAATGGGCTAAGTGATTGGAGCTTTGAGGCTTTGGAAAGGCGTGATGAACGGAAGTAGCGGCAGAGGAATCAGAAAAAGGAGGCAATGGGCAGAAGGAGTAGGCGTAAGCAAGTGAGGGAACGCCTTCTACTTATCCGAGAAAAGAAAGTTCACAGTGACAGTCCAGCATTGCCCGACTCACTACCCCAACTGTGGGGCGTCATGGCGTGTCGTTGAAGCAAAAAGTTTAGAAGCCAGGAGCAGCTCGCCCGGACATTGGTCCGAGGCGGCCAACCAAAGGCATCAGCCTACGCGGTTCCTGTTGGCCGAAGACGGGAGTTGGTAAAAACAAGGGGCAAGGCAAACAGACAGCGGCTAAGTGTTGAAGCGAGCCATACATAGATGGACCCGGATGGGGGATGGTGATGGAGGAGATGCCATGGAGGGGCTTACCCCAGAGAGATGACAGCCGGACGGGGGGTGGTAGGACGGAGCAATATGGGGAATATATGGGGAAACAAATCACGCATCCACCTGTTGTTTGTCCAAAATGCCGCCTTAACTCGGTTTGGTATGGCGGCGAGCGGGAAAAGAATGGGGTCAATGGGGAGGAATGACGGCGGCTTATCCGGCGGTCGAAGTCGAGGATTCCGGGTCATTGGGCTCCGCCAAAGGACATATCCAGGAACTTTTGGATGATCTCCTCGTGGACCGTCGAAGTCCAAAACACTTGTTTTCGGATGTAACTTGTGGGTTCATAAGACTGTGTGTCTAGACTTGAGAGGTCCAAAACACCTCGAGGCTTAGAGTCCGGCGAGCGAAGAAGGAATTTGCTGAACAAGCTCGGGCTCAGTAGCCGTCACTGACCTGGTCAATATGAGATCCAACAATATGCAGAAATATCTAGTGCAGAAAATGCCGATTTTGCATGGGGTCTGTTAACGGCGATGGTTAACAACAACATGTCTCTTAACATGTTCGCTCCCGAAAGACATATTCCACTGTCTAGGAAGTATGCCGAACTGATGTCATCTCGCCAAATACCATTGCAGACGAGGTGGTGTGAACATGGCCAGCCGGCTTTTTAACTCTGGCATCATGGCATCTATCACGGGCTGAATAGTTACCGCTGTGCTTGTTGATGAAGTAGTACATACCATGAAGTGCCCCTACTCTCTATGTAGTGTACACCAACTATGATCTATCCGATGGCGGCGAGAACGTCAAGTGAAGGCTCACATGTCGGGTGCCAAGCAGCTTAGGGAGACCTGCTAGCTGCCCTCTGATGTCGGCCACGAGACGGAACAAATATTTCCTCCAATGGAGTTGGCCTCATAAATGTTGACGGCAAGGATGAAGCACACCCCCACCGTCACATTTTGGAGTCTCTCCAACCGGGCAAGAAAGAGGCTGACTCGGTGAGAATGGGATGGTGTTTGGAAGATGCAGTGCGGTCCTAGCGGGGGAGTATGGTGGGCAGTTTAGCCTGAAGGTATGGAAGGTCGAGAGAAGCAATTCAGCGACAAAAGCTGGAAGAGAAGAAAAGAATGTCAAGCATGACTGACGATGTTTGGATGAACTGGGGTGAATGCGGGGAAAAGCAGCCCCAAAAGTTGGCGTGGGGGCGCAGGGGGGGAAGGGGGGGGGGGGGGGGGGGGGGGGGGGGCCTCGT